>JANIJH010000003.1:50577518-50588567 GCA_024520975.1 Erythroxylum areolatum
AGAAAGAGAAGATTAGCGATCCTTGTAAGGCATTGGAACTCCAAGATAGTTAAAGACTTTTGTAATTAAGTTAGTTCGGGAACATTTTGTATATTAGAATCATATCAAGTATAGACATTCAATTGTATCATGTGTATTTTTTGTACTTTATATTTTGTATTTGTATTAAAGCAAAGGGATAGTTTTTGAAATGTAAAGATGTTTTGAAAACAAGCTTTGTGTTCTGTGATGGGTCCAAGTGAATACCGAAACTCTGATGTATGCAATAATGTTTGCATCTTTGTGACTGAAATGGTTTTAAATAAATCGGGCCAATTTGATTATCGATTTTTTCGCGTATGCATTAAATTGTTTTTTAAAAAAATTTGCAATGTATTTTGACTGTAAATTGTCTCCGAATGTTGGACTCTGGAAGCGGGGTCCAGCAAATAAAATATGTATACATGTGTCAATCCATATGTTTGAATGTCATGTGTGCATATGATAACGAGGGTGATTTTCAAGATGAATATGAGAATGAATTCTAATGTATGTTCATAATCATAAATATTAGCCAACAAGTAAATTAAGCTCTTTCGTGCTGAACCTAGTTTTTCGAAGTGGAGTGTTCTACTCCTGATTAATCTATAGAAAGAAAAGAAGGAATGACCATTAAGATTTAAAACCTAAACCAATTTTAGACACCCTGATAAAAAGAGCATGACTCAATATTAAAGAGCACTACTTTCTATTTAAAAATGACAATGTCACATTTTACAAGGAACCTATTGAAAATCGACAAAGTTTTCCCTGTAAAACGGACATCCCTCCTTTGAATGAAGGGCCATTCCTGCAATAAAAAGACACTTTAATAACCACCAATAATCACAGCTCAATTTGGGCCTCCAAATTACATGTCTATGCCCGATTAAGTCCACGTTTACATCGTAAAAATTCATAATAAATCTAATCATAATTCAAGTATACAAACTTCCAACTCGTACACCCTCATTTATACTCAATACATCAAGATATTCTTAATTCTAATAAAAAATAACTCAATTTAATCAATTTTATGAATCTCTATAAGAACATAACCCTTTTTAAATTTTTGCCTCACAAAATATGAAGAATTTCAATTATTTGATTTTATGAAAATTGATCTACATAAATTTTTAGAATTTTTAAAATTATTTTTGACAATTTCTGGGTTAGTTGGAAAATCACCATCATCACTGGAGCGTAGGATACACACGCCGACATTAGAGGGGTAGTCACCTTCACCACCCACCCAACAATGATGAGCTTACCTCTAAGAATCCAATGGCATTGGTATCGTGTCAAAACGCCTCCCGATTTGTGAGAATTGAAGGTTTAAAACTCCAAGGTAACCCATTTCTATTCACCAACAAAAATGGGCCAATTGATGGTTAGTCTCCCTCTTTTCCTACATTTTTAGGGCCGTTAGACATGATGGTGGTGTTAGTTTCACCAAAAATGACTAAAAATAGGAGATCGGTGGCTTACCTAAATAAACTGAAACTTCCAGTTATGATTCCTCCAATTCCAGGTTGTTTTTGAAGAAACAAGTTTAGCAGTTTGTAAAATGTCCCAAGAGCTTTCTGTAGAGCCCTAGATTGTTGGAAATGGTGGCCGAATGGTGAAGGTATGAGTGTCAGAAGATGGGAGTAAATAGTAACCTATAAAAAAAGAATTTAAAATAGAAATGAACTTAAAGTTTTCTTAAGCTCAACTTATACTTTTATAGGCTTTTCTCCTTATTGGTCCATTATGTGTAATTTAACAAAAATTTGGATTATTACATTCTCTCCCCTCTATAAAAAAATTTGTCCTTGAATTTTAATTCTCACCTCATTTATGAAATAGATGCGGGTATTGACTCTACATATCTAGCTCCATCTCCCACGTGCAGTCATCCATTATATGATTACTCCATAACACTTTCACCATTAGCATCTCTCTTGATCTCAACTGACGAATTTGATAATCTACTATGACAACAGGTTGTTCTTCATATTTCAAATCGCCATCAATCTTCACATTACATAGTCGAAGGATATGAGAAGGATTTAAAATATACTTTCTCAACATCGACACATGAAATACAGGATGAACTTTAGACAGGTTAGGCGGTAACTCCAACCTATATGCCACTTCCCCCACTTTAGATTTAATCTCAAATGGATCAATATACTTTGGAGCTAGTTTACCTTTCTTACCAAACCTTATCACTTCCTTCATTTGTGATATTTTCAAAAATACCATGTCACTTACTAAGAATCTCACATCTTTCCTTTTTGGATCCGCGTAACTCTTTTGTCTACTAAAAGTTATTTTTAATCTTTACTGAATAACAGGGATCCTTTCGAAAGTGATTTGTACTAATTTAGGTTCTGTCAATTGTTGTTCACTAATTTCCCAATATAGAGGTGATATGCATTTTCTTTCGTACAAAGCTTCATATGGAGTCATTTTAATACTAGCATGGTAACTATTAATATAAACAAATTCAATCAATGGAAAATGCAAGTTCCAATAACCACCAAAATCAATAACACACATCCTAAGCATATCCTCTAAAGTCTAAATAGTTCTCTTAGATTGGCCATCTATTTGACAATGAAAAGCAGTGTTGAAATTCAATCTTGTATCGAAAGATTTTTTTTAACTCTCTCTAGAAAATTGATGTAAAGTTTGAATCCCTATCAGAGACTATAAATTATGGTACCCTATGTAAATACACAATTTTATTGACATATAGCCTAGCCAACTTATCAATAGAATAAGTCTTCTTGATAGGTAAGAAGTGTACAGACTTTGTTAATCTATCCATAATCACCCATATAGCATTATATCTTATATTAGTACTGGGCAATTCAATCATAAAATTCATAATAATCATATCCCATTTCCACTCAAGAATGGGGAGTTATTGTAATAATCTATAAGGTCTTTGGTACTCAAGCTTTACTTGTTGGCTTGTTAGGCATCTAGATACAAATTCGGAAATATCCATTTTCATTCCAGTCCAACAGTACTTGCCTTTGAGATCATGATAAATCTTAGTGGAGCCTGGATGAATGCTATAAGCTGCAAAGTGTACCTCCTCCATAATTTCCTTCCTTAGGTTATCAACATCTGGTACACATGCCCTAGTACCCATCCTCATAATACCATCACCATCCATAATAAAATCCTTAGCTCGATTCTATTAAATCTCCTCAACTATCTTACATAACTGAGGGCCTTTGGACTGAGCAACCTTGACTCTCTACAAAAACATTGATCTAACCTTGAATTGTGCTAGCAAATATCCTAATCTTGATATCTCCCATAACAATCCTTGGTTAACTAACTCATGCAACTCTTTAACTAAGGTTATGCTTATGGATTTGATGTGAGAACCGGATAATTTTTTGCTTAGAGCATTAGGTACTCTATTAGCTTTACTTGGGTGATACAAAATAGAACAATCATAATCTTTCAAAAGCTCCATCCATCTTCGTTGTCTCAAGTTTAGCTCCCTTTACTGAAAAATATATTTCAAACTTTTATGATTAGTATAGATCTCACAAGTCGTACCATACAGATAATGTCTCCAAATCTTAAGTACAAACACCACAGCTGGCATTTATAAGTCATGAGTAGGATAGTTCTGTTCATGTTTTTTAGTAGTCGAGAGGTGTAAGCCAATTCTCATCTATGCTGCATAAGCAAACAACCCAAACCAACCTTAGAAGCATAAAAATACAATATAAATCCATCCAACCCTAAAGTTAAGGTAAAAACTAGAGCTGATGTTAACCTATCCTTAAGCTACTGGAAACTATCCTCACACGACTCTAGCCAAACAAATTTAGAATTCTTCTAAGTTAACTTAGTCAGAGGTTCAGCTATTCGAGAGAAATCTTAGACAAATCTTTGATAATGACTTGCTAAGCCTAAGAAACTCTAAACCTCAGTAACAATGGTAGGTCTTTTCCATTATGTGATAGCTTTAGTCTTCTTAGGATCTACTTAGATGTCAGCTTTAGATAACATATGTCATAATAAAACTACATAATCTAACCAAAATCCACACTTAGAAAATTTAGCATACAACTAATGCTCCGTCAATGTTTGCATAACCATTTTTAGATGTACCGCAAGTTCCTCTTTACTCTTATAACATACCAAAATATCATCAATGAATATAATGACAATCCTATCCAGAAAAGATCTAAACACTGTATTCATCAAATCTATAAAGGTTGTAGGAGCATTAATCAACCTAAAGGACATCACCAAAAATTCATAATGATCATACCTAGAACAAAAAGCAGTTTTCTGAATATCTTCTCCTTTGAACCTCAATTGATGATAACCAGATCTTAAAATAAATCTTAGAGAAACATTTGGCCCCTTAAAGTTGGTCAAACAACTCATCGATTCTTGGAAGTGAATACCTATTCTTTATCATCACTTTATTTAGTTCACAGAGTCGGAAGCTACTATTCTTCTTCTTTACAAATAATAATGGTGCTCCCATGGAAAAGTGCTAGGTCTAATAAATCCCCCATCTAACAATTCTTGTAATTTCTTCTTAAGCTCCTTTAACTCTGCGAGAGCCATTTGATAAGGTGGAATCAAGATAGGAGTTGTATTCGACACTACATCAATGCAGAATTCAATCTCCTTCTTCAGGCAACTCTTCAGGAAACACGTCAAGAAATTCACATACAATTGAGATATCATCAACTGAACCTCTCTCTGTTAAAGTATCTCTCACAAAGGCCAAATACCCTTGACAACCTCGTCGAAGCCTCTTTTTAGCAGTAATGGCAGATATAGTTTTGAGGAACTTTCCCTTTATCACCTCTAAACCCGAATTCAACATCATTAGGAACCCTAAAAATCAACAATCCAACGTAGCAAATTGTTGTGATAGCTAATCCACACCCAAAATTACATTAAAATCCATCACATCTAATGATTCTAAATTAGCCACTAATTTTCTACCATCAATCGACACCAAACAAGAAGGGAAAATAATATTCATAGTCAAGGATTCACCTGAAGGGGTGGCCACTGATAAAAGAGTTACTAATCTGGTTGCTTGCCAAGCAATCCTTGACTCGAACATAGGGGATATAAACAAATGAGTGGCACTCGGGTTAAATAAAATTCTAGCATCAGCATAACAAACCAATATAGTACCTGTTATAACTACATTAAATGTATGAACATCTTATGGGGTGAGGGTGGAAACCTGAGCTTGTCCTCCTCCTAATTGCTAATAGGTTAAAGTTTACTTAAAATTTCTATTACCAAACCTACCTTTAATCTAGAATCTACCTGTAAACCTACCTCTTAATCCATGACCCTACTGGCCCACAATCTGAGATTCACTTCAGTACTGGGCCTAATGTTGAGGCTAAACTTGATGTATTGGTTGTACCATGCTAGCAGAGGAGCCTTGAGAGAACCATCTTTGAAATCTAGAATTAGGGCACTCTCTAGCAAAATGCCCAATCTAACCACATTGAAAGTAAGCACTTAGAGGAATATGACAAGGTCCCTGATAGACTCTACCATAATTCTGATAAGTAGTACTTCTAGAGTCAGAACTACTTTAAGAGCTTTGCCCACTGTGACTGCTACTACTACCTGCTTTAGGACCAACAGAGTGGAGCTCTGCCCACTATTTGTGTCCTAAGACCCCAAAAATGATTCATACTCTTGTTGTCGTCAATATTTTATATTTATAGTGAAAAATTAGGTTTTGGTGCCAAGTCACAAAAGTCATGCTCGTACTGTTGAGTCATGGGCATGACAACTTGAGTCACACATATACAAGTGAGTCACGGTCATGACAACAAGAGTCATGGTCGTGCATGTGAGTCACACCTATGAAAACTTATGTCTTGGTCGTGGTAGTAACTTGATAGTCATGGCTATGAGCATGCACTACAGCATAAACACTTCATGTTTTTGCATTTTCTTGTCTCCTCTCACTCTAATCCTTCTCCTTCTTGCTCTATAAAGACAATTGAGTGTGAATATTAAAAAGACGACTCAAAGAATGTGCTTTTAACTCATTTTAGCTCGTATGCTTCCACATTGTACCCTAGTCAAATATAAGCAAAAGTGAATGTCTTAAGCATTTTAAAATAATAATCACTAAATGTCATGGATTAAATGTATAAAAAATTAAACATATATCAACCATAATAAACCTATAAACATCATATTAATAAGTAATTAAAGAAAGATCTTAATTATTTGTTAGTTACCCATACGATTGCTTCAAATTCAATTAGATAACTAAAAAGAGTTTTGAGAGATCGAGTTCAATTCTTATATATTTTAATTAATATTACTTGGTTAATCTTGAGTGAGGGTAATTATAACTATTGGATATCTAGGTTTGAGTATTATTAAATCAAGAATGTGAAGTGAAAACAAAACAAGAATATAAGTAATTCATAAGTTGTCATTAATCATTAATTAACAAATTCATTGTTGCTTGTTAAACATTCTATTGCCAATTGTCTTTAGTTTAGTTTATTTTTTAGTTATATTATCATATTGTTTACCTTAAATAAAGTTTTACAAGAATTGTTGTTATCTAAAACAATTTTTGTGGGAACGATACTATTTATACTATAAGGATGCAACTCGTATACTTGCAATAACAAACACCTAACTGTACTCTCAACATCAAATAGCTCAATATATGTTTAAAATAGTCTAATGATAAAATATACATGTATTACTAAAGTACACAAACAACACTCAGCCTATCTAAACACTTAATTAACACATAAAATTTTACTATTATTAATTGTCAATTCTAAGATTATTTTTAATTATTACAATTAATTTTTTTGCCTTTTTTTTCACTAAATTAACTAGCCCTACTCAATCTAATATGCTTACATTCAATGTTCTGTCCGCTCATCTCTATTCATCATAATGACTCACTAAGTAAAAACACAATTAGATGTATAAATATCAATATATTGTACCTCAATCTCTCAATCTAACTTGGCACCTCGGTATCGTTCTTTTAATTAGCCATCGACAGAGGATATCCCCATGTCTGAAGATAATCGATACCAATCTGGTACCTAGTCATCGACACAAGGTATCTCAGGACTTGGGATGCCTAATACCTGGTCCATAGATAGGTACCTAGCTACAACTCGCTCATATCTGAATAACCCATCAATCTATGACCACTAAATATAGCCAATCCTAGGCAAGCTATAGATTTACAACTTTCACTGTCTATTCTTAAATCATTATCAACCGGTCTCTATCTATTTTCATAAACATGATTTTTTTTTACCATATTATTCTTAATTATATACATGCATAACTGAAAATTATAATTATCATAATTTTCTCCTAAATTATCAGGTAATACACATCATAGCATGCAATAAAATATAAACACTAAACATTTTGAACCCTCTCAATATTTATCGAATAAATAAAATTCTTTAAAATGCAAATATTTTAGAAATCCTCATATTTGACTATTAATTAATAATTCAAAACATGATTTACCATAAAGTAATTTATTGATCATAAAATTCACAATTTTATAAATCGTACATAATACAAGGTTATAGTTTAAGATTATCCTTACTTGATTTTTAGACTTAACTATTTTGATTGGTCTAATATACTCCCTAATCTATCCTCCAGAGCTAAACATTTATAAAATTCTTTCAGACTTTATTTAAAAAAAATTTCAAACCCAATTACACTTAATAATCCAAAGTTACTCCCTTTTATCAATTTATTCTTAATTATTGAAAATATTCTTCCTTTTTCTTACCACCATAATGACTAAAATACTCTTAATTATTAAAATTCCTGTTTTACCCATACATTCTTTTATTGTTACTAAAATACACTTATAGGAATGGAATTCTATTTTTACCCTTAAATATTCACATTTTCTATTTTCCCCTTAATTAATCTTAAAATTTCTTAAATAACTAATTTCTTTCTTTTTCTTTTTCTTTTTCTTTTTTCCCCAAAGATTGTTTTCTTCTTCTCTCCCATAACGTCACCCTCTCCTTTACCTTTCTCCTTTTTTTTTCCCCAATGTCTTCAAAATTGTTATCATAAACAATCACAACATAATTCAAATTGGAAACTAGTTTAGGATGAGTGAAAATTACTAATAAAAAGGATGAAATTTAGCTAAAAATTTTCCTTCTTTCCTAAATGAAGATTTTTTTTATTAATTTCCACAATTTCCTCTCTAATTTACTACAAAAACAAACAAAATAAGGAAATATATAAGAAAGCATCACGTGTAGGAGAAAGATGGTGTTTTGGTAGGTTACCACTTGGAAATATTGAGAAGAAGAAGGAGAAGGAAGCAATTTTTTGTTGTTTTCTTACAACTCTCCTGTTGTCTTTTATATCTCTGTTCCTCTTCATTTTCAATAGGTTGGGTTGGGTTTTTATTAAAGGTTGGGTTTGTGGGCTTACACGAGGATTGTTAAATTATAAAACTTGAGGTAATAAATGCAATCTTAACTCCTTACAAGTATGAATCATACCAAATAAAGGTTAACTCATTCAAATATGAGCCCTAAGAAATGCATTAAAGTGATTCTCAATAAGCATGAAAAATATAGACTATTTTTTGTACCAATAATTGCAACATTTAATACTTGTTGAAGAAAAGGATTAAGCAATTTTATGGGCTAGAAAAGAAACTTGATGATCTATTATTCTTCCTTGCTAATAAGTGATAGTGAGGGACTTGTTCTAAGACAAGAACTAAGAAAAATCAACTAGAACCAAAGATTCAGGTACATCTTGAGGTCCTATATCATCATGATTTTATTTGGTTTTTAATGTTATTCTTGATGTTATATTGGCTTATGGTTTTGTTGCTCTTCTTGATGTCACCTATAATTACTGTCATGACATTTAGGCCACTGCTTTGAAGTAAAACTAAAATTTAGTGACTTTTTGGATCTTTTATGATTTCCTTGACCATGTTCCTTGATTACTGTTTTAAAGTGTAGAAATATAGTACTTATCTTTTGATTATAAAGAGGCCTTGTAGGTTTTTTTTTGTTTCCTGGTTATTAGAATTTCATTTCCAAGTTTGATTTTGGATAAATTATTTCAAACATCATGAAATTTTAATAATCTATTAAGTACATCAAAACCTTCATTTTTTAACACTATATATCATAACCTATAAAAATTACTTTTCGTGATATAACCCAGTAGTGCTCAAATGGACTTCATAACCATTTCCAAAACATTTTTAAGGCACATTAAAAATTTTGACAACATTTGGACTTTTTCGTTTTTTAATGATATTTTAATTTTTGGAATTTAAAAATCATGAAAAATAGTTTCCTTTTTTAAAATTTTTTACCAAAGGAACGTTGTTAAAAATTGTATGAATTTCAATTCAAAATTCTAACCTTTTTAAAGAGGTAAAAGTTTAGTATAATTAAGTTTGGTCACTAACTATTTATGTCTCTCCACTCTCTATTTCCTCATTACTTGTCACTCCTGCCTTACAAGAGGAGATTGAAGTTCATCCTAGAAACTTGCGTCCAAGGGTGATGGGAACTCTGTAGTGATGAGGGCTGGGAGCCTGGGAGTGTGGGTACCATGAGACTTACAGGTTTTGGGAACTCTGTAGTGAAGAATGCTGGAGTTGAGAACATGAAGGGATCTATGGAGTACTCCAAGGAAGTTTTTCCAGATCTGCAATGTCCAGGAAAACTTCGAGGAGAAGAAAGTTCTACCTGAAAACTTGCTTCCAATGGTGATGGGAACTCTGCAGTGAAGAGCGCTGGGAGTGAGGGAACTTTAAGTCTGTCCCCAAAACTGGTAGCTGGTAGGTACTCTGCTAAGAAGAGTGCTGGAGATGAGATAGAGTTTACCAAGGAAGATTTTCCAGATCTGCAAAGATCAGGGAAACATAGAGGAGCTGGAAGTTCGATCCAAAAATCACCTTCCAATGGGGATGAAAATCGGTCAAAAAGTAAGAAAGGGGACCCTGCTTCCCCTAAGTCATATTGGAGGTCGAAGGTAGCAGCTTCGACAGTGAAGCACAAGTTAACCCACTTCAAGAATGTCATGATTGATGGGGTTTAACTCCACCAAAAGAAATGCTGGAAACAAGAGCAGCCATATGGAACTTAGCACTGGTGGGATATTTTTGGAGCGAGAGGCCTTCATATCCACAAGTTCAAAAATGGGCACTAGAAAAATGGGGTAAGAAAGGGCTAGCAAAAACTATGCCAATAGAGGAAGACACGTTTATTTTTTAATTTTCCAATGAATGCAATCTCAATGAGATACTAGAGTTGGCTCCATGGCATATAGTTGCTCAGTCGATGCTTTTATAAAAATGGAGGCCGGGAATGTGCTTAGATAGGAGCAACATTGATTCAATTCTCATTTGGATCATTTTTCATAATGTACCACTAGAGTTTTGGACATTGAAAGGGTTAAGTTACTTAGCTAGTTTGGTAGGAAAACCCCTTTGCATGGATACACAAATAGCTTGAATAGAATGAATTTGTTACGCCAAGATTTGTGTAGAGATTGAGAAGAATTGTTAGCTGCCTAAGATGCTACCAATTATGAAGCTAGGGGAGACTAGTCAAGGAGGTAATTCAACTTAGCTATCCATGAAAGCCACGGGCGAATCACAAAGTGTGGATACCTACGAGAAAAAAGGTTCACAACTGGTAATCATGACGAGCTTATGGGTGTGGAAAAAACCTTGAAAGAAGGGATGCTCGGAGCTGAAACAAATAACGACATTAATAAGATGGAGGGGAATTTGTTGGGGGAAAAGATAACGAATTTGAGCAAAATAGGTGAGCAGCACAAGGAGCAAAATTTGAGCATAACAGATGAATAACATGAAGAAACGTAGAGAGAATAGAACATAATTAATTCAATTGATATGTTTGTAATCTTGTTTACATCCTGATCTTATAGACTGTAATCCCATAATTCTAGGCTAAGAATGCTTATCACTGTGCTATAATTAAGGAAAGGATTGAT
>JANIJH010000003.1:50610875-50627111 GCA_024520975.1 Erythroxylum areolatum
ATTACTTACCTAATCAAGCTTCCAAATCTTCTAAACTTCAAAATCTCACAATCCTCTCTAATTCTCTCCACCACACATGATCATCATCATGTTAAGGGGAAAAACTTAGGTTTATGTTTTTTGTAAACAAAAGAAGAGGAAATAAGTAAGATAAGAGAGCTTTTGTGTGGGTAGAGCTTGGTAACAATTAACAAGAAGAAAAAAAGCAACGAAGAAGGAGGAAAAAGGGAGGCTTCGGATGAGAAGAAAAAAAACAAAGGAGTTTGGTCTTATAAAAGCATCGTGAATGACTAAGAAAGGGTGATATTTATTGAAACCTATGACATGGTGGCATGTTAGGCAAGTGACAAGTGTCACTTGCCACATGTCACACTCTTAAACCCTTACTTATTTCCTTTCCAATTCAGTTTCAATTTCTACTCCAATTTTGTCCCAAAATTCCAATGGCTCAAATTAATAAATCCTACAATCATTTATCTAAATTTTCAGTACCATTGGACAGTCATTTTCACTACCGGTAAACAATCAGTCTGTCACTTGACATTTTTTCTAGTCCAAAAATTTCTATGAAAATTTTCAGAAAATTTTCTAAAATTCACTAAAAATTCTCAAACCTCAATAAAAAATTTCTAAAATTCACTAAAAATTCTCAAACCTCAATAACCCTCTCCGATTAAACTTTCAAACTCACAAATCACATTTTTCATAACAATCACATTTTCCAAGTAACAAACACATTTATTAACAAATATACCGAGAAATGTCATGAATGCATGTACAGTCATTTTCATGTGCAAAATTCACTATTCATATGTATGTGTATGCATGAACATATCAAGCGTTTCTAAGCATACAATAACCACTCCAAATTACTATTCTACCATTCCCACTAGTAATGGGTTATTACAGAAATAACAACTGGGGTTCTCAAAGCAAAGAGCAAAGTTGAAGTAAATCCAAAGACAGATACAAAGATGTTAAGTGCTTTTATTGCGATAAGAAAAGGCACTTGCAGAAAATTTGCTGGAAGTTGAAGAAAGAGAAGAAAGGAAACAAAGGCTATTGCCACTGAAGAAGACCTTGTGACAATACTTAATGAGAGCCTAGTTGGGGTTGTTTGTGATGAATCAAGCTGGGTTGTAGATACTGATGCTTGTTCTCATATTACATCAAGGAAGGATTTTTTCTCATCTTATACTCCAGGTGACTATGAGGTATTGAATGTGGGAAACAAAACTATCTCTAAAGTGGCTGGCATTGGGACAATTGTGTTGGAAATAGGTACGGGAACTAAACTTGTTTTGAACAATGTTAAGCATGCACTTGATGTTCATTTGCACTTGATATCTGTTGGCAATCTTGATGATGAGGGTTATGTGAGTACCAATGGTGGTGGTATGTGGAAGCTCACTAAAGGTTCCTTGGTGGTGGCTCGTGGTAGAAAACGCTCTGGCTTATATTGGACAACAGCTTCAGTATGTACTGACAGGGTAAATGTAGTTGAGAATGACTCTTCAGTATTATGGCACAGGAGACTTAGCCACATTAGTAAGAAAGGATTGAATGTGCTGGCCAAGAAGAATTTCTTATCAAATTTGAAGAGTGTTAAACTAGAAAAGTGTGGGTACTACTTGGCTAGAAAATAACACAGAGTTTCTTTTAAGACTAATCCTCCTTCAAGAAAGACTGAGTTGCTTGAGTTGGTGCATTCAAATTTGTGTAGTTCTATGAAGACAAAGACTTTGAGGGGTGCATTGTATTTTGTTTCCTTCATTGATGACCGTTCCAAGAAATTATGGGTCTATGTCTTGAAGACCAAAGACCAAGTGTTGTGGGTCTCTAATAGTTTCAAGCTTCTATTGAGAGAGAGACTGGAAAGAAACTGAAGTGCATTCACACTGACAACGGTGGTGAATACTGTGGGCCCTTTGATAAATACTGTAGACAGATAAGCATTAGACACCAAAAGACTCCTCCAAAGACTCCTTAGCTTATCGGCGTGGCAGAGAGGATGAACAGGACCTTAATGGACAGAGTCATATCCATGCTTTCTGAAGCTAAGTTGCCTAATTCATTTTGGGGTGAGGCTGTGTTAGCAGCTACACATGTTATTAATTTGTCTCCCATTATTGTTTTACGGGGTGATGTTCCAAACAAGGTGTGGTATGGCAAGGATGTTTCTTATGACCACTTGAGAGTGTTTGGATACAAAGCTTTTGTGCATGTGCCTAAAGAAGAGAGGTCCAAGTTAGATGCCAAGACGAGGCAGTGCATTTTCATTAGCTATGGCCTTGATGAGTTTGGTTATAGGCTATATGATCCTGTTGAGAAGAAACTTGTGAGAAGTCGTGATGTTATCTTTATGGAGGATCAAACCATTGAAGATATTGACAAGGTAGAGAAGCCAGGGCATTCTAGTTCTAGTAACATGATTGATCTTGATCCTATTTCTCATATTGGTGCTCATGATGATGTCCAGAATTATGTTCCTGATCAGCATGTTGATGTTGAAAATGCTGATGGTGATGCTGTTGTTGGTGAGGTAGATGTTCATGTTCCTGAAGTTGTAGATAAGCTGACTATTCCACTTAGGAGGTCTACTAGACAGCACGTTCCTTCTTCCCATTACTCACCTGAAGATTGGGTGTTACTCACTGATAGGGGAGAACCTGAATGTTATGAGGAAGCCATTAAAGATGAGCATAAGGATCATTGGATGAAGCTATGCAAGATGAGACGAAATCTTTACATGAAAATCATACCTATGAGTTGGTGAAGTTGCCTAAGGGCATAAGAGCTTTGAAGAACAAGTGGGTGTTCAGAATCAAATCTGAAGAGCACAGTTTGAAGCTGTGGTATAAGGCCAAATTGGTTATTAAGGGATTGGGTCAAAGGAAGGGTATTGACTTTGATGACATCTTTTCTCTTGTTGTAAAAATGTCTTCTATTCGAACAATTCTTAGTTTTGCTGCTAGTCTTGACATGGAGATTGAGCAAATGGATGTGAAGATAGCCTCTCTTCATGGTGACTTAGAGGAGGAGATTTACATGGAACAACCTGAGGGCTTCAAGGTGAAAGGAAAAGAAGGCTTTGTAGTGATATAAGAAGTTTGAATCAGTTATGAGGGAGCAAGCCTACAAGAAGACTTCTGGAGATCACTGTGTGTTTGTACGCAAATTTTCTAACGATGATTTTATCATATTGTTACTTTATGTAGATGATATGTTGATTGTTTGCAGGAATGCTTTTAGGATTGCTAAGCTGAAAAAGAAGCTAAGTAAGTCTTTTGCCATGAAAGACTTAGGTCATGCCAAGCAAATTTTAGGCATGAGAATTATTCGTTGCAGGGATGCCAGGAAGTTGTACTTGTCGCAAGAGAAGTACATAAAGAAGGTACTTCAAAGGTTTATTATGACTTGAGCTAAACCTATTGCTAACCCACTTGCTCCTCATTTCAGGTTGAATGTCAACCAGTGTCCTTCTATAGACAAAGAGAAGGAAGAGATGAAGAAAGTTCCATATGCCTCAGCAGTTGGCAGTTTGATATATGTCATGGTGTGTATCAAGCTAGACATTGCTCATGTAGTTGGTACAGTGAGTCGTTTTCTCTCTAATCCAGGTAAAGAGCATTGGAATACGGTAAAGTGGATTATGAGGTATCTCAGAGGTACAACTGACTTAAGTATTAGTTTTTGTGGTGATAAGCCGTTGCTAGTTGGTTTTAATAATGTAGACATGGCAAGAGATGTTGATTTTCGAAAGTCTAGTTCAGGTTTCATAATCAAGTTTGCAGGGGGAGCTATAGTATGGCAATCAAGGTTACAGAAGTATGTTGCTTTGTCAATCACAGAGGCTGAGTTTATTGCAGCTACATAGGCTTGCAAGGAGTTACTATGGATGAAAACCTTTCTTCTTGAGCTTGATTTCAAGCAAGACCAGTATGTGTTGTTTTGTGACAACCAGAGTGCCATTCATCTTGGTAAGAATGATAGTTTCCATACAAGGTCGAAGCACATTGATGTTAGGTATCATTGGATACTAGATGTGGTGAATTCCAAGTTGCTAGAGCTAGAGAAGGTTCATACAGGTGATAATGGTGCTGACATGATGACTAAAGCATTGCCTAAGGAGAAGCTTGAGATTTGCTGCTTGATGGCCGGTATGGCTAGATCCTCCA
Source organism: Erythroxylum areolatum (assembly GCA_024520975.1). Lineage (NCBI taxonomy): Eukaryota > Viridiplantae > Streptophyta > Magnoliopsida > Malpighiales > Erythroxylaceae > Erythroxylum > Erythroxylum areolatum. Next base: position 50,615,054 of record JANIJH010000003.1, read on the forward strand.
CTTAGTCGTGAGGGAGAGATTTGTTGGGTTTGGGTCAATTCTAAGTGGAGCTCAAAGCCTAAGTATAAAAGGGTATTTTAACCCTAAATAGGTGTAGAGAGGAGAGGTTCAGCCAGAAGAGAAAAGAGAAGGAAAAGAGAAAAAGAGGAGATTTTTCATTTTTTTCTAGCTTTGTGTAGTATTCTTCTAACCTTCGATCACATAGTAATTTCTTATCGGATCGACCTGAAATTTTAACCAGTGATTCCTCTGATTCCTCTCTCGTTGTTCTTCATTCTAAACGGTGGAGATTGGATTTGGAGGTCTCCAACATACCCTAATCTTCAGTCGAAGTTGCTATCAGATTCTAAGGGTGATATTGTTCTCAACTCGTTGAGTGGTGACTCTAGTTATATCTAGAGGTGAAAAACTCTTTGTAACTTGATTGATGATAGTGGAGTTTTTCCTTATTGGACTAGGTCCCGTGGTTTTTCCTTTCTCACCTTGAGGGAGGTTTTTCTATGTAAAAATTGCTTGCGTTTTTTATTTCTTGCTACTTAGTTTCTTGCATTGGTGAGTTTGTTGGTTGCCGTTTTTCTTTTGGTATTAGTTGCGGTTGTTCACACAGGGAAAGATTTATTGGTTCTGGTTACTTTGTTTCCGTTACGTGACCGACTCCTCCTTTCCTAACAAGAAGTTGTATGACGGAGGTTTCGTGGTGGGCCAAAGAGAAAGGGAAGGAAGATAGAGTAGCAAGCAATGTCGTTTTCGATTAGGTTTTGTGTAAGAACACAATTTACCAACGGAAGATTATTCTGTCGGTAAATCCGTCAGTACACAACGATTCAACAACGTTTTATTAGGTACGTTGTAGTCGAAGGAAACGATGACGTTTAACTTTTAGCATTATCGACGGAAAACAATTCCGTCAGTAAACGACGACGCATTCACCTTTTTTACTGATGGTGGTTCCTATTCTGTCGCTATATTTCATCGCAAAAATCATCCAGAAAATATCCCATCCATCTTTACCGACGGATATTTTGTCCGTCGCTAATTACCATATAATACGACAGATGCCATTTTCCGTTGGTAATTATAAATGGTATTGTTTCTGTCGGTAATTGTCCGTAAGTAAACGGTAGTTTTCTTGTACTGCAAAACGTCTCTTATATTCACCACTGTTGAAAACAAAAAGTCATGTTTACTTAATTGCAAAACTCTCAACAACACCCACAACACATTTGCCTTATGCTCTCATTGAGTTATAAGATAAAGCTAGGGTTTTGTTAATACCTATCCACTTCTGCTTGAGGCAGATGCACCGTTAATAAGTAGTGTTAATTGCAATCATTCAATTTCAACAAAAGTACCAGGAAAGAGTTCCTATCCTAACAAGAAAGGACCACGTAAGATATAGTTTCTGAAGAGGACGATGATAAGTTTTAATGTGGTGAGCTATCTTTATCTGTCGTGTCCACAAACGCATCCAATAATCCCTACCCTCCCACAGGACAACGTTTGGTCCACACAAGCTAACTGCGTAATATACTATTACTAGCTGGTTCATGTTCAACCATGAGGATGATGTGATGGGAAACAAGAGCTTTGAAGATTCTTCAACATATGTGTTGACACTTATCATTTTGGTGAAGATCAGGCTTGACTAATTCCCACGTAGGATTTTATTCCACAAAGTCCATGTGAATCCATAATATTTTCTTGGTATGACAATTGTGCTGTCACTTCTCTTCTATTGCTTTTACACTTTTATTTCAGAATCAAAAGAGATTGAAAGGAAGTAAATGATTGAATTAAAGAGTCGAGCAAAAGACATTCATTTTCCTGTTCTTTGTTTGAACTAGAAGAAAATGAAAGCTACTTGTACCTTTATTAGTTAAGCAACCTTTTTTTCTTAATATTTAGGAAAACTGGTTTTTAATTAGTATTTAAAAAACTCTGCCCGTTCGTTTTTTTTTTTAAATATAGGTATTTTTATCATATGGCTACTACATATTGCATTTGTATTACATATTAATTTTATTATTTACTAAATTCAAATATCAAAATTTTTAATATAATTATTGTCATTCATATTAACGGATAACTTTGGAGCATTTTAATACTATTTTTTAAAGTTTGGGCTAATGTTATAAAGTTGAGTAAAGTTTAGAACTTTTTTATAATTAATTATCTAATAAATATATTAATACCATTCAAAGAAAAACAAACGCATGTCACAATAGAGTCTAAATGGTAATGCAAGCCAGTAACAGAGCAAGAAAGAGGAAAAGAAAACCATAACTGATGAAAACGTGAGCTTCAATGCCACCACAGATTAGTTTCTCACTTGGTAGTGAACGTCAGAAATTGAGCTATTCAAAGTTGTTGGTAATATTATCTTAAGTTTCTGTTGTGAGTAATGCTAGAGCTCAAATCTGCAGCCAAACTTTAAAAGAAATACACGAGAGAGTGCTTTTGCTACTAACTTTTCGCATAGATATATTATAATTCAAACTTAAAACATCTTGTTTAAAGATTAGGGAGTAAGTGAAAAGAACAGAGTGGAGGTAAACATGGTATTCTTTTTGAACATAATACAAGATCAATACGAGTATCTTCTTAGTCAATTTGGTGATATGAATGGTAGGTTGGATAATTGTGAAGTCGCCTTACATAAATTACAACGTAATCAACTTGTATTTACTAGAGTGGATGACTTTAAAGTTTATGATGAGAATAATGATAGTAACTCTTGTGGCGATGAGTTGGAAGAGACCACATGAAGAGATTTCAGGGATTCCCTCTATTACTCTTGCCCATTGATCATGTTCTAATTATGTATACAATCATCGCTAGATGTGTAGAATTAATTCTTTTCATAGATAGATGTATGTAAAGTGTATATATCCCTTTCAATGTATTAAGAACAAATAAATGAAAAATGAACCACTTTAATATGGTATCAGAGCCTGAAACCTGAGGACTACGTAAAACCTGTCATAGAATTAAAAAAAGGAGAGAAACACAAGAAGTTGTGAGCAATGGGAGCACTCCATCTACAAGCAACTCTCGCATAGAGAGTACAATTGTTTTAGACTTGACATCAAAACTATCACAGATCTTGAACCAGACTCCAACTACAACAAACCATGAATCGACTATAACAGTGATTGGCATCAAGCTAGATGACAATAACTATGGCCTTTGGTCTCAGGTTATGGAAATGTATCTTGCAGGAAAAGATTAGTTGGGATACATAAATGGAGAACTTAAACAACCTGCTGAGGCAGATCTGACATACAGGAAATGGAGAGCAGAAAATGCAGTGGTAAAGGGCTGGTTGATCAATTCTATGGATCCAAAATTGATCAACAATTACATTAGATTTTTAAAAGTCGTTTAGGATGCAATGGCCACAGTGTACTTTGATGGTAAAGATACCTTACAAGTCTATGATCTCAAAAGAAAGGTGGTGAAACTTAAACAAGCCAAAGGATCAATTGAGACATACCACAGTAGTCTTCAAGGCATTTGGAGGGAAATTAATTTTCATCGGCCAAATCCAATGAAATGTAGCAGTGATATACAGAAGTACAGTTGTATTTTATAGGAGGATAGAGTATATACTTTTCCTTGACGGGCTAGATGATCGACTTGATAAGATCATAGCAAATGTAAGATCATAGCAAGTGTCCTACAAATGCAACCATTCCCATCTGTGGAGCAAGCTTATGCTCATGTTCGTCAGGAGGATTTAAGACAAATAGTGATGCTAACAAAAGGGGATAACATACAAAGTGTTGCTATGATCTCTAAGGGAGAACAAAGGACATAACAATAGCCCTCTATCCATCTGAATCACACTGGAAAGAGTACTATCTTGACTAAACCAAAGGCACAAGGAGAGGAAGGGAGTTACACACACTGTGGGGATACAAGGCATACACAGGACACGTGCTTTAAACTGCATAAGTGTCCAGATTGGTGGCTTGAACTCAAGAAAAAAAAAGAAATGTGAAGCTGGTCGGGTATCATTTGTAAGAGCTAGAGATTCTCCACAAGGTGTGACAAATGCTAACCTTTAATTTTCTCTATTATCACAAAAAAATGCTTCGCCAACCGAGGCAAACAATTTAATGTCTCCTAATGACCCAGGTAACAATGATTGGATTGTTGATTCAGGAGCAACCCATTATATGACATTTGCCCCAAGGATTTTGTTGAAACCACTCAACTGAAATGGACATGTATTACCAATGCAAATGGAGTTGCATACCCGTTTATTAAGGCTAGAACAGTGGCACTTTCACCCTCTCTCTCACTATCAAACACCTTACTAGTTCCATCTCTCTCAAATAAATTATTGTCTATAGGCCAAGTTACTAAAGAATTGAATTGTTTTGCTGTACTTTATCCTTCTTTTTATTTATTTCAGGATATTCTCACCAAGAAGATTATTGGTCGTGGTACTAAAAGAGAGGGGTTGTACTATATGGATGATTTCATCGTTGGCCAAGCAAACACTACATGCCAAATGGGAGAGAAAGAACGACAGATTTGGCTATGGCATTGTCGATTGGGGCATCCATCTTTTTCTTATCTCTGACATTTATTTCCAAGTTTGTTTTCCAACATACATGAATCTGCTTTGAGATGTGAGACGTGCATTAAGGCCAAGAGTCATCGAGTCTCTTACCCCATTAGTTTGAAAAACTGTGAAACACCATTTATGCTAGTTCATTCAGACGTATGGGGACCCATCCCTATCCCAGTTGTCTCCGGTTTTAGATGGTTTGTGATTTTTATGGATGATTGTTCCCATTTGTCTTGGCTCTACTTAATGAAAAATAAGAATGAGGTGTTTGGCATTTTTTGTTCTTTTTATAACATGATCAAGAGTCAATTCTCTGTTAAACTTCAGGTTCGTCGGTCCAACAATGGTGGGGAATATGACAATACTGAGTTTAGACAATATTTTCAAGAACATGGTCTTATTCATGAAACCAACTGCTCTTAAACACCACAACAAATTGGTGTTGTAGAGAGGAAGAATAGACACATTATTGAAATGACTCGAGCTCTTTTAATGGAGGCACATGCACCTCAACACTATTGGACAGATGCAGTTATGGCAGCTATTTACCTGCTGAACCAAATGCCATCTCAAGTATTGAACTTTGCAACTCCATTGCAGATTTTAGCTTACCATGTGACACTACCTTCCGTCTTGATGCTTCCTCCAGAGTGTTTGGATGTGTGGCCTATGTTCATATCCAAAAAAATCAGAGAAGTAAGATTGATTGATCCTTGTGCCACTCGTTGTATTTTTCTAGGGTATACAACTCATAAAAAAGGCTATCGATGTTATGATCCTACTACTCGGTGGCTATACATCACCATAGATGTCACTTTTCTTGAAACAGACACTTTTTTCATAACTTCATGTTCTACTCTTTAGGGCGAGCAATATAGTAAAGAGCAGAATATGAATCTCTGGGAAAATTGGCCAGCCTTATAACATACAAATTTAGGTGTGCAAGCTAATCAACAACCAAAAATTATAACGAATGATTAGGCTATAAAACCAATGGCAAATAAGGAGACTGTAGATGATAGGAAAACTGGACAGGAGGAAGAGACACAGTAATCCACCCCTCACAATTTAGTACCAAACGACCATTCTCCTGAGAATACTCCTGAGGTACAATCTCTAAGCCCTTCTCTCGATAATACTATTAATGATTTTGGTATTTATAGATTACCATTCAGACACAAACGTGCTAAACTACCAAATAGATATTCGCCAAATCATGAAGAGAAGGGAGCAAGATAGCCAATTGCCCATCAAGTCTACACTTAAAGGCGATCACCACCACTCGAAGCTTTTGTGCACAAAATGTCTTCTAAGTATGTTCCAAGTATAATACAAGAGGCCTTGGATAATCCGAAGTGGGCTCAAGCAATAACCGAGGAAATGACAACTTTGTAGAAGAACGATACTTGGAAACTCGTGTTGCTGCCAATCGGAAAAAAGACAGTAGGGTGTAAATGAGTATTCTCTATCAAACACAAGGCGGATGGGTCAATGGATCATTACAAGGCAAGACTTGTAGCAAAGGGATACGCTCAAACCTATGGCCTAGACTATCAAAAAACTTTCTCACCAGTAGCAAAGTTGAAAACGGTCAAAGTATTGTTATCTCTTGCTGTGAATTTGGATTGGCCTTTACACCAATTTGATGTGAAGAATGCATTCCTCCATGGAGACTTTGCAGAAGAAGTATAAATGGATATTCCACTAGGCTTTACTTCTTCTCAACCTAGAGTAGTATGTAAGCTGCAGAAAGCACTATATGGTTTAAAATAGTCACCGAGAGCAGGGTTTGGGAGGTTTAGCTTGGCTATGACAAAGTATGGGTTCAAGCAAAGCAAATCTGATCACACTTTATTCTTAAAGCGTCGACAAGGGAAGGTAACGGCTCTAATAGTTTATGTTGATGACATGATAATTATAGGGGATGATGGTGAGAAAATCTCTAACTTACAAAGGTACTTAGCTACCGAATTTAAAATGAAGAACCTTGGAGGTTTGAAGTATTTTTTAGGGATCGAAGTAGCTCGATCAAATCAAGGCATTTTTCTTTCACAAAGAAAGTATGTACTTGATTTACTTGCTGAAATAGGAATGCTAGATTGTAAGCCTGCAAACACGCCAATTGCTCAAAAACATAGATTAGGAAAACAGCCAGACCAAACGCCTACAAACAGAGAAAGATATCAACGGTTGGTTGGCAAGCTGATTTACTTGTCTCATAATAGGTCAGAAATAGCCTATGATGCGAATGTGGTGAGTCAGTTCATGCAAGATCCCAGTGAAGAACATATGGATACGATTGTTCTAATCCTACAATATTTGAAGTCTTCTCCTGGAAAATGGCTTATGTTTAGGAAGTTTAATCACCTAAACATTGATGGTTATACTGATGCTAATTGGGCCAGAAGTGTTACTAATAGGAAATCAACATCGGGATATTTTACTTTTGTAGCTGAAAATCTAGTCACGTGGAGAAGCAAGAAGCAGAAGGTAGTTGCTTTATCAAGTGCAAAGGCTAAGTTCAGAGGCATGTCTAAAGGGCTTTGTGAACTTCTTTGGTTAAAGGAGTTATTGAAGGAAATTGGGTATCAAGCTAGCTCGACAATGAACTTGTTCTGTGACAATAAGGCTGCCATAGAGATTACTCAAAACCCGATTCAGCATGATCGAACGAAACATGTTGAAGTAGACAGGTATTTTATCAAAGAAAAACTCGAGGCCAAGATAGTTCGATTTTCATACATGTAGTCAGAAGACCAATTAGCGGACATGCTTACAAAGGCAATAGCAAGCAAGTTCTTCTATAGCTCTCTAGACAAGTTGGGCATGGAAGACATCTATGCACCAATTTGAGGGAGAGTGTGGCAATGGGTTGGAAGAGATCACATGAAGAGATTTCAAGGATTCCCTCTATTACTCTCGCTCGTTGATCATATTCTAATTATGTATACAATTATGGCTAGATATGTAGAATTAATTCTTTCCATAGATAGATGTATGTAAAGTGTATATATCCCTTCCAATGCATTATGAACAAATAAACGAAAAAGGAACCAGCTTAAACACCTCTGACTACTTGAGGGAAGAAGATGCAATGAAGAGGAAGTAGTTGATGAGGTGTCCAAAAGTGAAAAGGAGGTGGAGGATGAGATATCAAACTTAGAGTATGTTTTCACGAGTGAAGAGGAGGCAAGTGATGATAAGTCCACCTTGGAAGTGCTAGTAATAAGGAGTGCATTAAGAGATTCAAAGAAGATCACAACGTTTAGTTATTCTTGCTTAGATAGGAATGACTTACCTTCCCAAGATAGGGATGGAACACATGTTTTAATTCTTTAAGATTTTATTATTTTAACTTGTTATTGCAATAATTTTTTTTCTGTTTTTTAATTTTTGTTTAGATAGAAATGACTTATCTTCCCAATATATTTGTTTTTTAAGAGGAGACAAGAAAAGTGATGAAAGGAAGGAAAAGTCGGCACCAAATCTTCTGTGCCCTTTTTTGTGTTCCTACTATGTGCCAGTCATTTTTAACCACAGATTTATGTGGGTCTTACATAAATGTGTAGGTTTTACATAAATGTGTTGATGAGATTTAATAAAATATAATAGAAACTGGTTAACTGGATTAAAGGATCAATTCTTGAGAAAGTCAGACGTTTCAAATAAATTAAATATGAGCTCTATATCGAAAAAAAGGTAGAAAGTAGCAAAGAGAATAAAAAATACAACTAAATTAGATACAAGTGAAGTAAGGAAGTAGTCATTATTATCAAATTAGTCATAGTTATCAAAAGGACACATGAATCAAATATTAAAATTACTTTAAAAGGCTAAAAGGAATAGATCCCACCTAAATTTGTTAACTATAAATCATAAGTTAAGCCAGAGTTTTAGTAAAAGAAAAAATATAGTTAAACAGAATATTAATATTAAGTTATGAAATTGTTCATCCAAATATATGTTCCATTGAAAGGCGTAGTATTATTTGTTGAATATCTCTTTTATGGGGCAGGATCTTCTGTCTAAGAATCATCTGTCCAGCCATGTCTAAGAAGATAAACGATATCGTTCTATTTAAAGAGCAGAGGAGTGAGTAATAAGTCACTTATTTGTTGTTTACATTAACTTTCAAACCAAATCATTTTATGAAACACTTCAAAATAGACGCCGTTTACTTCGTCTGTTTAAGTGTTTTGTTTGCTTTCTCTTCTCCATTCATGTCCGATTGAAAAAATGAGGCCAACCCACAAGATTCTCGCTTACCCATTGACAATGGAGGCAAGGCCACTACACCCACTTTACCAAATAGCATAAACGTCAACCCTCAAGCTTCTCGCTTACCTTTAACCTTCAAGCCAACCCAATGGGGAGACATTTGTCTCCATTTGCTAGTGTTGGAACAATGGAAGAAGGATTGTTGTACTTTCAATCTATGACAAATAAATGTGGTATTGTTCCTAGGGTAATGTTGTAGCAAATAAGATTACTCTAGAGTCATATGAAAGGAAATTCACTCTATGAAAATGCTAGGAATATCTTTTTTGGGTGAATACAAGTTCATTTCTATCATCCAAATTGTTGGGTTCAAGAATAGCCAAAAATAAGTGAATTGGGTGTTTAAATGATTAATACTTTTTCAAAATATATCTAAAAGTTGTAATTTAATATAAATATAATTTTTAAGATGAAGTAATTTAATGAATTTAATTGACCAATTGAATTATATATAATAAATCAAGAAAATATGATAAAATAGGTTTAAAAAGATACAATATTATATCAATTTTTAAGTTTAATTTTAAATTTTATATAATGTTTCTAATAGTAAAAATAACTTTTTTAAAAATAGAGACTATTCAAAATCTCTTTAGAAAATTTACTTTTCCTCACACAACTTGTGACAACATGTCTAGATTCTTTGGATTATGTATGATATATAGATATAGAAGTATTTTTACACGTGCTTGTTTTCTAATTGTGCTTTTATATTTAGTCTTTTATTATTTTTACAAGTCATCAAGATGAGTTTTCACTTATTTATAAAGCAAATATGTAGACTTCCTAACTACAACAATTAAAGAAAATAATTGAGAATGAAGACGAGCTCTTCATCCTTAGAGAAATATGAAAACTATTTCCTACATCAGAAAATGACACAACCAAAATAGTTGATAGGAACCCGGTTGTGTCAATGACCAAAATGGCCTTGTTCTCGAGAAAGTGAAGGACACTCGCAACCTCCATTGCAATATTGATTCAAGTCTGTGTTCTCTCTTTCACATGTGTTTTCAAGCTGTGCACTGTGAAATTTGCGGTTTGTTTCATTTGAAATCGCACGGTCCTACAAGTTAAAGTCACAGTCATGACTTACATGAAGAAGATACGTTCTTTAAATGGGTAAGCAAGAAGCTTATAGGCCGGTCTCATTTTTTCAGTCGGACATAAATGGAGAAGAGAAAGCAAACAAAACACTTAAATACACGAAGTGTTTTTGTAAATGGTGTCTGTTTTGAAGTGTTTCATAAAACGGTTTAGATTGAAAGTTAATGTAAACAACAAATAAGCGGCTTATTATTCACTCCTATGCTATTTAATTAGAACGATACCGTTTATATTCTTAGACAAGGTTAGACAGAGGATTCTTAGATAGAAGATCCCGCCTCGTCTTCTAAGGGAAAAGATTGATTGGAAGTGAATTTTCAAGTTTCCAAACTTAAATTATGAAGAATGTGTTTGGATTGGTGAATGCATATAGCTTTGGTTGGAAGAGCGTTCGTTAACTTGGAGCAAATGAATACCTGGCTTTCCATAACTTGAAGCAATCAAACACTGCCAAATCCTCAGAAACAGTGACAGGTGCCAAACGAAAGTCACAATTGAAAATCCTACAACCGAACGTTCCCACAAAGCACTAAGTTACCCACTTTTAGTTTTATCCTACAAGGGAATTTTCATTTGACATTGACAGTAAATAGCAATAATTAGATGTCTTTTTTCATAATTCATGTTCTTCACTTTTTTGTTTTTTTTATGCCAACTTTCTTTTTCCAATTTTTAACAAAAGATACAAGCTAGCATATGTTTTACATTTTCACCTAATAGTTGTTTTAAAAATTAGACTGAAAATTAAATCGATAATAAGGTATGACGTAGTGGTAGCTCACCTCGTTCTTTAATCATGTAGTGAAGGGTTCAATCCCTCACTCATAAGAATGGAACGCATCTTATGACCAGCCATTTATTGCTTAATGCAAGCTCTTGTGATAAAAGGATTAGTCTCCGCGTCTGGTAGAAATATCTTGGATGCAAAAAAAAAAGATTAAAACTTTGAAAGTTTGTATAAAAACTGAATTGAGAATTAAACCTGTGAGAAGAAAAAAAAGGTCAAAGCTTAAAAAGATCAATTATTTTTATAAAATTAATTAAAAATTAAATAAAAATATGATTAAGTAATCCTTGATAATGACAATTGATTTCGTACCCATTTGTTTCCTTTCCGGAAATACCGATGCATGATTATGATATTTTTTTTCTTACCTTTAACATCGAAATCAGATTTGTAGCAGAATATTTGGTTTTCAATTAACTTTTGATAAGATGTTGAAGATTCTGATTTAGAGATCAATTCCAATTCAAATCGACGGACGGATGAAATTTTAGTGGATATGTACTGAGTAAAAAAATAATTTTTTTAACTGAAAAAAAATCATTATTATTGAATCTAAAACTAAGATTTAAAAGAATATGTTTCTATAATCATTATTTTGAAGGGAAGTGATTTTCAAAATCATAAATTTTTATCACTTTGTGTTGTTGATTAAATATTTATAGAAAATAATCTCACTTTATCGATTGTACAATTTGAAATAAATATCTATTTTATATTTATATCTATTTTAAATATAATTCTATTTTGGTTAAATAAATTACATTGAAATAAATTAATTTACACATTTTTATTGTTTATAAAGTGAACAACGTTGCGTGTCCAGTTCACATCAGCCTTCCTTTCGCTCTTTCCATCTGCTTTCGCTCTCTCTCTCCTAACAAAGAAGGAGAATATGTGTGTATAAATATAGTGTGAATTCGTGGACTAGCTTCTCTCGTCTACTTTCATAAGAACCCATCGCAGCCCTTCTCTTTTATCTCCCCATTTCTGGGAAACTCATTTTCTCTCTTCTCCTTATACTTTGATCATGGAGGACACTAATGGTACGTCTCTTCAGGTTAAACTAGTAAAGTTTCCTTCTTTTTGTTGTTATCGTTCATGGGTCTTGCTTCAAATCTCCTTTGATCTTCGCATTCTCAAGATGCTGCGTCTTCACTGGGATTTTCTGGTTTATGGATCCGTTTTCCTGTCATTGTCTGTTGAAATCGGATTAAAAGATTTCTACTTTTTTTACTTTTTGGTGTTTTCTCATATCATGTGTATGTATGTATGCATGGTTTGTACTGATTATAAACAATAACATGAGTTTT
>JANIJH010000003.1:50649814-50682608 GCA_024520975.1 Erythroxylum areolatum
TTTTTTAATGAATCCTAACTATTAGTTATTCTCCACTATGCGGACTGTGCGGGGGAGATGAATGTGTAGAAGAAAGAATATAGTGATAAAGAGAATCAAAATTCAAGTTTAAAACTCACGTAATTAGCCTCTTTTGGTTAATTCTAGAAAAAAATGGGGCAATTAACTGTGGAGTCGTATGAGGTAGGAAACCCTCAAGTACGATTCTAAGGAAAGGAAACTACTCGTCTATTCCTATTCCGCCCGAGGAGAACAGGCCATTCAGTAGGGTGAATATGAACTTGTGGAGGCTTGCAAAACAAGTCACGTGATATGACCAAAATACTAGGAGAAAATGCTTATTCTAAAGAAAATGAAACAAGCTTTCAAATTTCAAGAATTTATATACGTAGAAACATAATAGAGACTTATCGTAAGACTATTACTTGATCTTAATAACAATAATAAAAAAGAGAATTATTTGAGTTTCTTTTGTATTGTGTATTTTGGGGAATTATAGTCTATATATCTAATATACGAATAAAAGAGCATATAATAAAATACTATACAAATAGTCTAGAATTATGAATAATAGTATATAAAACATAGTATATATGTGAATTATGAATAAAGCAGGTAGCAGGAATCGAACCCGCATCGTTAGCATGGAATAGATGAAATAAATCAAAAAATATATTTTTGTTCAAGAAAGAAATCTTATCAGAACTATCCATATACAATTCATCCTTCAGAATAATATCATATCCCGGATCTGATGAAATAGAATAAATTGAGACGGTATTTTGTAAATACGTAATTATATAAATTATATATTTATTATATAATTCTATTTATTATATAATTATATATATTATATATATTAAACTCTATATATTATAGAAATTATATATAATATAGAAATTATATATAATAAATAGAATAATATGATTGAATAGAATAATATGATAAATAAGATATGAGAAAATTTATCTATAATCTATACATTCATATATCATTATATTAATTACTTTGCCTTCTCCAGAGAAAAAAAAATGATATTAGCACAGATACAGTATATAAAGAATTAACCAAATTTGCATGATGTAGAGGCAATCAAGAAAGCCGCATAAGTAAAGATATAACCTACAGAAAAGTGAGCTAATCCAACCAATTTTGCTTGCACAATGGAAAGCGCCGCCCCTGCTTCCTCAGGGGGAAACTCCGGGTTGAGGAGTTATTCGGAATGCTGCCAAGATATCAATATCTTTGGTTTCATAGTCAGGAATATAATAAGTCAATTTATAATCTTTAACACTGGCTTTAAATCTAATATTTGCTTCAGTCTCTGTTTACGGTGACATAAGTCCCAATTCAAAATGCCTCGACTTTTTTATTTTTAGAACAGGTTCGAGTCAAATAGCAATAATTTGAAGTACTTCTTTATACACTATTTTGAAAACCCAAGAACTCAATTGTATGGATATGTAAAATATAGGATTTCCAATCCTGCCTGTTCATGGGGTAACGAAAATGTGCAAAAGTTCTATTTGCCTCTGCCATTTTATGAATTTCTTCCTTTTTGCATATAGCATCGCCACTCCCCTTGGTGACATCCACTAATTCGAAACTGCATTTGAAAGCTATAACAATGGAATAAAGTTGTACTGTTCTTTTCTTTATTATCTTTATTATTGATTGATAAGAATTTTCTTGTTAAGATCCCATAAATCGATTGAAATCTCAGATTCATGCTAAAAACATGATAATTCAATAAAATCTTCAAGATAAGTCCAAGGATTCTGAGTAAGAATCATTGTAATATTTAATATAATAAATTTTATTAAATAATTAATAATAATATTTTTATATAATTAATAATAAATTTTATATAATTAATAAAAAAAATAAAATTTTTATTAATGAAAATAGAAAATATAAAAAAAAATTATTCTTTAATTGTTTAATGTTACTTTACTGTTTTGAAGTAATCAGTATTTAATTTATTAAATTGACCTCCTTTTGTTTTTATGATATCGTATCTATTTTTTATATTTTTTATGATATCATATATATAATGTAGAAAAAGAATTTTAAAGATTAGGAATCCCATAACTTAAAAAACCCTTCGCGGGGAAATATTTACTCTTTCAATATTTATTTTTATTTCATTTGTAGGGTTAATCCATGAGCGCTCCAAATACATGGATTGTTTCCTGGTTCGTTTCGCCATCCTACCTAATAAATCATTAAGATTTTTTTCTTTTTATTTAATATAATTTTATGTATTTATAGATTCTGTCATTGCCATACCTAAAAGAGACTTGGGAATTTATTACTTGGATTATATTCGCGATTTATTGTCATACTCAAACAAAAACAAATAAAAATTGGAACGATTTCAATTTTGCAATTGTCACCTCTATTGGCTTTCTTATAATTTGGATATGCTAGCCTCTATTCATAAAATTTGTGAAAAATGTCGATTGATACGTAGATGAGGACGAATTATAGTAATTTGTCCCAACTCGAGACATAAACAAAGATAAGGATAATCTTTCTACACTGGAGCTAGCACTCTTGCTAATTCCTATAAAAGACTTTAGTGTTTTTGACTATTCTGTTGAAACTATTGGAGGTTAGACACGTGAACAACTAATGATTGACACATATAAAAAGTTCGAAAGGGTTTCAATAGGAATATCAAATCAGTTACAATTTCATATTTTGTTATTCGATTTATTAAGTTATTCAATTATTCAAACCCAATAGAAAATTATAAAAATTTTATTTTTTGTTGTGTTCATAATTCAGTCGCAATTGGTTTTCTAGCAATGATATCAGAGTCTCCTTTAATTATTTAATTTAAATTAATTTCTTGATCGTTATTGATTTGATAAAAAATTAAGGTTGAAATTCTTGATTATTGTATTAAGGTTTATGATTTAATTATTTTTTGAAATCATTTTTTGGAAAATTTTATGTCGCATTTCTTTGTTTGTTATCTGCTTCGAAAAAATTATTTATAGAACTTGTCATGTATTAACTTTGCTTTTGCATTGAATAATTTCAAATTAGAAAGAAAATTTAGAAGTATAGTGTATGTCCCCCTTTTTTTTTATTGTTTTGTTTTTATTTTTCTAGTTGTTTTTTCACTCAAGACAATGAGGGACTACACCAGTGGCGAATCGTTGCTAATAAGTCGCTTCTATTGCTAGTGACAACAAATTTTCACTAGCGGCAACTAGTGGTGATTATTTTTTGCTTACAACAGAAGTTATAAAAAGGGGATGGAGGACCCAAATACACGACGTTTTAGGACATGAAGCAGGAAGCATGGGATAGAAGTAGAGGAGCTGCGACAGCAAATCTATAAAACCTAATTCTGGAAAAAACAATATGGGGACATAACGTCTGCGGCAAACGCTGCTAGCATATGCTCAACACTAGAGGTAGACTCACCTCACAGAAAGTGTTATGGCGCATGCAATGCACGTACTAGATAGTCTCCACTATAAGTTTTAAACCTTAAATTAAATTAGTTGATATAAAATCAGTTTAAATTCCTAATAAAATTGAAAAAGTGTTTTTCTAAATGTTTAAATTTTGTTTTCAAAGGATAATAATTATTACGAATATTTTGTAATTTAGGTTAATTAATCAAGAATTGAATTATTCAGTTAAATTAGTTATCAATTTAATAATTAGAATCAAGTAAATGTTTTAAAGGATTTATTTCATAATTAGATTATTTTGGAAAAAATTTCTGAAATTATGTTAGAAAGTTTTAATTTAATAAGATTATATTATTTTGATGAGACCAAAATTTTTTAAAATTTTTAATCCCTAAATTAAATATTAAGTAATGTTAAGAACATGATAATTGCCTTCCATTATTTAAGAATAAAATCAGAGTTCTATTTATTGTAAAGCCTATTAAGCAAACTCAAGACCTCTTTAACCCAAATGTGTTTTATCTTAAATTAATGGGCCCTTTTAATTAAATTTGTATGATTTAGATGAACAAACGTATGATAATATGAGTTTAGAGGTAGGATTAGGAATAATATACAAGATATATTTTGGCAAAGAGTTGTCACCTAACAAATCTAGGAGTTACATAAGATGTGATTGATAAAGTTACTATATTCTTGATTTAAATTTAGTTGGTTTGTTGAGCAAACTAAAGATTAACTATTTTTAATGGGATCATAGCTCACTAGGAAATTATTTGATAATTTCTCAATTTAATAGTGAGGGATATTATTTTGAATAAAATAATGGGGTAATTAAATTTTTATTAAAGTCCTTTTTTTTGATTTTATGGTATAAACTAATACTTGCTCTTTTATGTCTTTTGGTTATCAAAAGAAGATGAGTACTAATCTAACATTGAGGAGCATCATAGATGTTAACAAGCTAACTGGACCTAATTTCTCGAACTAGTTTCACAACTTGAGAATTATCCTCAGACCAGAAAAGAATTTGAAATACTATTGTTCCACCAAAGCCTAGTTCAAATGTGACTAATGTGGCTTAGGAGAGATATTAACGTTATATTAATAACATTGAACAAGCTACATGTGTGATGTTGACTAGTATGTCTTCGAAACTTCAGAGGTATATGAGAACATGGATGCTCCTACTATAATTTTGCATCTTAAGGAGTTATTTTTTGCGAAAAGCAGGGCGGAGAGATAGTAGTTCTCCAAAGCATTATTTCAAAGCACGATGGTTGAAGGATCTTCAATTGACCTACACATGATGAAGATGATTGGCTATATTAAAAAGTTAAGCCAATTAAGTTTTGTCATGGGTCATGAATTGAAATAAAAGGCATTTACTAGAGTTGCAAAATCAAAAGATGGTGTTAAGAAGAAGAGTAATGACAAAGGCACATGTTTTCACTATGGAGGAAATGGACATTGAAAGAGGAATTGCCCAGCTTGTCTTACTACCTTGAAATATAAGAAGCTTAAAGAAGTTCTTTCTTCAGGTATGTTTATGATTAAGATCAATCTTTCTACTTCTGTTCCATATTTTTGGGTATTAAATATTGGATATGGTTCTCATATTTGTAATAATATGTATATGTTAACATAGAGTAGATAATTGAGAAAAGGCGAAGTGGATCTGCCAGTAGGCAATAGAGCAAGAGTTGCTGCATTAGTTGCATGAAGTTATAGTATAGCTTTGCCTTCTAACTTTAAACTAAAACTAAACAATTTTATTTTGTTCTAATTGTTACTAGAAACATCATTTGTATTTCTTATTTATATTTTAACATATTTGTCTTTATTATTAAGAGTAAGAGTTTTTTTTATAAAGATGATGTTTGTTATAGATTTGGATTACTTAATAAATGGTTTGTATAAATTAGGTCTTGAAAGGTCAATTCTTAACATAAATAGCAACAAAGGAAAATTAAGTAACCAAAATTCATCTTATTTATACCATTGTACATTAGGTCATATCAATAGAGTCACAATGTTACATGAAGAAAGAAATTTAGATCCTTTTGACTATAAATCGTATGAAACTTATGAATCTTGTTTATTTGGAAAGATGGCCAAACTTCTCTTTATTGGAAAGGGAGAACTTGCCAATGAGTTACTAGGACGTATACATTCAAATGTATGTGGCCCTATATCTACTTATGCTAGAGGTGGATTCTCATATTTCATTACATTCATATGTGATCATTCTAGTCATGGTTATGTCTACTTAATGAGATAAAAGTCTTAATCGTTTGAAAAGTTCAAGGAATTTAGACTTAAGGTTGAGAAACAAACTAGTAAAAGTATTAAGACAATTAAATCATATTAAAGTGGTGAATACTTGGACCACGACTTTTTTTATTCTTAAAAGAGAATGAGATTCTCTTACAATAAACTCCACTGGTACTTCACAACATAATGGAGTATCTGAAAAGAGAAATTATACTCTATTAGATATAGATGAGTCATGGAGTCCTTGTTGTCACCTTTTAGGGATATGCTATTGAAATTGTTATTTATCTTCTGAATAAAGTTCTATCCAAATCAGTTGACAAGACACCATATAAGACAAAGACTAGTAGTAAACCAAGGTTGTTACACTTAAAAATTTGGGGATATGATGCTTATATGAAGCATGCAATATATGATAATCTTCATGCTAAATCAGATAAATGAAAATTTATGGAATATTATAAAGAGAGTATTAGATATCAATTTTATTATCTTCTTAAGCAAAAGGTATTTGTCTCAAGACATACTACATTCTTAGAAAGATAATTTATTGTTAAGGAAAGTGGTGGGAGTGAGGTAAAACTTTGAGAAATTCAAGAGCCACAAATTCATATCAAGATGGAACAAGAACCTTAAATTGATACATATGATATACAGCTGAGGGTTTAAGAGACAAATAGTCCGCGATGCACTGGTATGATACGTCATCCCCCCACTATATTAAACCTACATATTGAAAAGGGGAAGGATAATTCACCACTCATACATTATGAGCCTACTACTTTTAAAGAAGCAATGTTTATCATTGATTCTTTAAAATGACACAAAGCCATAAGATCTGAAATGGAATCTATGTATATTAACCAAGTATGGACTTTGGTGGATGCACTTGATGGTATTGTACCTATTGGATGCAAATGGGTTTTAAAGAGGAAAACTAACATAGATGGAAATATACATACGTACAAAGAAAGGTTAGTGGTTAAAGGTTACAAATAAAAACAAAAAGTTGATTTAGATGAAACCTTTTCTCCAGTAGTTATGCTTAAATCTATAAGGATCTTATTAGCTATAGCCATATATCGTGATTATAAAATCTGATAGATCGAAGTCAAAAAAGTTTTTCTCAATGGGAATTTGTTGAAGGATGTGTATTTGACACAACCTAATGGTTTTAAATCCAAGAGATTTCCTAATTAAGTATGCAAGTTGTAAAAGTCTATTTATGGACTTAAGTAAGTATCACGGAGTTGGAACATCTGTTTTGATGAGACTATTAAAGAGATTGATTTTATAAAAAATGTGGATAAACTATGTGTCTATAAGAAGGTTAGTGGGAGTGTAGTTATTTCTTACTACTATATATGGATGACATATCACTAATTGGAAAAGACATACAAATGCTCCACTTTGTAAAGATTTAATTATCCAAGAACTTCTCCATAAAGGATTTGGGAAAAGTAGCCTATATTTTATGAATAAAGATCTATAGAGATAGATTAAAGAGATTGCTTGGGTTATCTCAATCCACGTACATAGACAAAGTGTTAAAGAGGTTTAGCATAGAGAATTCTAATAGGAGATTTTTACCCATATCGTATGGGATTTCTCTCTTAGAGTATGTGCCCTAAGACACAAGAAGAGAGAGATAAAATAGATTATGTTCCATATGCTTTGATAATTGGATCAATCGTTTACACAATGTTATGTACTAGACTAGATTTCTCTTACGCTTTGAGGATTACAAGTAGGTTTCAAGCCAATCCAAGTGAGTGTCACTAGAAGATTGTGAAAAATATTTTAAAGTACTCAAGAAGGACTAAAGATGATTTCTTAGTTTACGGAGGAGCTGAATTGAGAGTTTAAAGGTATTCAGATGCTAGTTTTCTATCAAATCCAGATGATGGTAGATCACAGTTAGGGTACATCTTCATTATGAATGACAAAGGTAGAGTATATTTCAGTGTCAGAGACAACAAAGGAAGCAGTTTGAATCAAGAAGTTTATCAATAAACTTAGAATGATTCCTAGCATTATTGAGCCTATAGTACTATACTACAACAATAATGACACTATTACACAAGCAAAGGAATCAAGGTCTCATCAATGATCCAAACATTTATTTAGGAAGTTTCACTTGATCAGGGAGATAGTGGAGTGGAAAGATATAACATTGGAGCTAGTTCCTACTGAAGAGAATCATATAGATCCTCTTACTAACCCATTATCTCATAAAAGACATGATTGACATATGGAAGGATATGGTATTAGATGAGTAGGTGATTGACTTTAATGCAAGTGCAAAATTGTTAATTTATACCAATCAGTTGGTTGCAATTTTATGTATGACATTATTATTTAGTTAATAAAGGCATTCTTTATCTTTATATATTACTTTAATTACATTTAATGTTCAATAATAAAGGTAAAATATCTGGAATAATTATTATGTAATAAAAATTATAATGACATCGTAATTATAAGATTTAATCTACATTTATATAGTATTCCTAAATTATTTCTTTTTATAGTTTCATTAAGATAGGATATTGATGAAATGATAAAACTAGCACACATTATGTTTATTTCTTATGAAGAATGTAACTGATCTCATAAATTAAAGTATGAAGATATTTAATATAATGTGTAAGCGCTTATAAGAGAATAAGTACACTAAACTGACCCGATTATGAGGATCCCAAATGAAATATTACTTAAATGTCTATTGATTTCCTCATTATGATGGTTATATACTTGATCCTTAGACTTAAGATTACCAAGGTATCATATGTAGGAATTACTATTTTTTATACTACTAATGAACTAACCTATTTAGGATAATTCAGTCGATAGTACTTGGATGCAGTATGAACTATATAGAGATAGTTGAGGAAGTCAATAAAGAATTTATCACTTTAAAGTAATTAAAGAGAATGTACTACTATTCTTGATTAGTAGTGATTTAAGGAATTATCTGGTTAGAGTAAATTGACATTTGAAAAGGTGTTTTCAAATATCATTATAAATCAATTATTAATTACCAAGAATGAATATAAATGGATTCAAAAGAGTAGACAATACATCCATATTCTATCCAATTGGAACATTAGATGACGAAATGATTAAATTATAAATCATAACCATGCATAGACAGGTTACATTAAACCACTTTAACATTCCTAATATTTAGGTGATCATAACATGTTGCTAGATGTCAAATCTTGATCTATGATTATAAATTGAAGAATTGAAGAACTAAGATAACTTAAAAGGAGCTTTAATTTATCTAATTTTAATTATGAATTAGAATTAGAATTTATAATCATTATCAATATATTAAAAACCTAACGAGTCACACGTAAAGAGTAGTTTAAAAGAGAAATTTCAATTTCAATTAAGTTAGTCTTAATTATAAAATTTAAGAAACCTTAGGTACCAAATATAAGATATTTAATTTTATTAAAATTAAATTAATTATAATTAGAGTTTGGCTTTAATTATAATTGAAATATTTAATTTTAATATAAATAAAACACCTTAATGCTTTTTTAATACACATAGGAGTAAGCATAAGGGAGCTAGTACTCTTGTTAATTTCTCTCAAAGAGTTTGAGTGTTTTTGATTACTCTATAGATACTATTAAAGGTTGCACACATAAACAGCTTGTAGTTGACACATCAAAAAGTTTCGAAAGGATTTCAGCAAGAAAATTGAATAAGATACAATTTTATATTTTATTTTTCAAGTTATTCAATTATTTGGAACTGATCGAAAACCATAAAAATTTTATCTTTCCACTGCACTTGTGTTTCGATCACAGTTGGCTTCCTAACAATTCATACTAAGAAAAATGGCATAGAACATTATGGATGACTGTTTAAAATAACATTTACCTATTTTATTTATATGATATGGAGGGAGTGGAACTTTAGACTGCATAGAAAAAGAGAAATGGGTAACAAAATATTGATTAACAAACTATAGGATGGATATGGGAAATATATATGGCAAGTGGAGTTGAAGCAAAAACAAGTCCACTGTTGAGGAGTAGATGGAATATATAATGTTTAGAAATTATGTTCTCTTTCTCTCATATAGTAGTTATCATCCTCTTTTTGTAAACAGTTGTTCGACCCTCTAGTATGTATTTACTTTTATTTTGAGAGGCTAAACCAATCATTTTCATTATAATGGTGTTTAAGCTTTTTTTAGCTAATAAAATTCTTTTATTTTCCAAAAAAATGACATGACATACTATGGCACGATATGTAAAGTTCAGCACCCAAAAACTCTAAATATCATTTCTGCCATGTTCAAGTTAATACCACATTATCCCTTTTTAAATAAAGATTACATTATATCTATATCTTAATAGAATAATGATTATCATAGATAATGTTACATCTTAAATCTAATATAAAAATTGCATTGAAACTCTAATTTATATATACTTAAAGGAAGTGTAAAACGAGAGAGCTATTTTCATTATTTGGTTTCTATTATTGGAAATTCGAAGTTTTCAATTATCCTCTTCAAGTTAGTCTCTAATCGACTTGAGTACTATAACCAAAGAAGGATAATAATCACTCAAGGAAGCATTACATTAATAATTGAGAGTGTATTTGTACTTATCTTAATGAATGAATAATATTTTTTATATATAAGAATGATATTGGATAATATAGTACTACTATAGTTTGTATTGAATTATGATATTCTTTATACTCATAGATTAGTATTCTCATTTTTGTTGAAGCTATTACTTGCTTTTAAAATGTCATGGTAATTTTTGAACATAGCAATATTATTGAATATATCGAGTCTTGGTATATTTTCTATGAAGATTCTTTTCACTCAATATTTATATTCACATTTGAATATATAGATATTATTTATTTGTAAAGAATAATGGTATTTTTTGTATATCGGTGTAATATTAGATAAGTATAGCATTTAAAGATGGTATTCCCTTTTTTTCACTAAAGCTTATACTTATTTTTAAAATGTCATGGTAATTTTAATACCTAATACTAGTATAATTTCTAGTGATCTAGGGTATTCTTTGTACTTAGAATGATATTCCTTTTTTCACTTAAGTTGCTACTTATTTTTAATGCATCTTGTTAATTGTTGTATATACAGTGGTATTAGATATGTTGAGTCTTGGTATAGTTTCTATTGACATATGGTATTCTTTCCATTATGTTATTATATTATCACTTTATAGTGTAAATCTTACGTATCTGTAATGGATGATGGTATTTTTATACCTAGTCATAGCATTATATATAAATAAATTGTTACTATAGTGTGTACTAAGGCAAGATATTATTTATACTTAATCATGGTATTCCAATTTAAATTGTATATGGTTCTTTGATTTAATGATTGATGGCAATTTTATACATATGACTAGTATTACTTGTATTAAGTCTTGGCATGTTATTTATTAAGCCATGGAATTATTTATAATTAGTCATAATATTCTTATATAAAAGAGAATAAGTGATGGTAATTTTTTTACATATTTATTATTCATATAACTATTACATCGATTGAAAAAGTTGAGTTGTTAACTAATGGCCACAGATGGTAACCAACTATAGGATACGTGATTGGATCCTAAAAAATGAATTCTTAAAAGCAAAGTGTGCATAAAACTTTAGGATGAGTAAGAATTTAAGAATAAGCCACTTTTATCTTAACAAGTAAAAGAGATATTATAAGAAATTCATCTAAGGATAAAGTTATATAAAAAAGTTATTAGCGCTATTGTTATTAATGCTAAGACAACATACGCATTGCAAAACAAAGAAGAAAAGAAAATTCCCACCACAAATGATTCTTGTAAACTTATTTGGTTCTGATATCTTAAGAGTGTAATAAAGGCCATCCACAATGGTTTTTAGTTCTTAGGAAGTTTTGATGTGAATGATGTGGTTCGTATGATTATGGAGTGTACAACAAGGTGGTCAGATTTTTTATAATGGAATACTTGAGGGTTGTTTTAATTCACGTTAGCAATGACCAATTTTTTTACAAGTTTACTTTATACTCAATTTCCTTAATTGAAATGTTAGAAGAGCTTTTATGGTTGTTAAAGTGATCTATATGATTCACTACAAATCTTTCTCATCACCATACCTACTCACACATATTGGACATTGTTCTTAGAAGAAAGTCTTTTTAGAAATTAAAGAAATAATATATTGTCAAAATTAGAAACAAGTCTACAATATGATCCAAAATATATTAGACCTAGGATAACACCTTTTTTCTCTATTGATAAGGCATTATAAGACCATTAAAACTTATTGTAAGATGTTGATGAGTACAGACAATTTATAGGTTCCAAGAGAGGGCAACTTTAGATCGAGCTGATTTGCTAACAAATTTCTACATAATCATACTAATTAGCTCCTTTTTCACTTGCTCTTGTATTCTTTCTTTACCTTGGAATAACTGACATTTCTCCCTTTCCAAATGGATTAAATGGAGCTATCATAAGTTATATTGAAGATTGTTTTCATCAATATAGGACAGACCTCTTCCTTGATCAATCTTATGAAAAACCTTCGTATAAGACAAGCTTGTTTCTTCAACTTTACAAATGAATTGGATAATGTTCCATATAATTATAGATAAATCATAATTGAAGAATAAGTGCTGCAATGAATCCTAACTAGTTCTACAAAGATAAAAAATAAGAGAATTGTTGAGGAAATTTGACTTATCTAATATTCCTAACCTCCACTTATGGAGAAGCCATATAAGAAAATAGACTTTTAGAAGGGCTTTATTGCACCAAATTGTTCCATACTAGGCAAAAAAATGTTAAAGAAATAAAGTTACTTTATAAGATACAGTAGTGAATTTTCTAAATGTGTGCTTTATATAAGACTCATCTTCATTACCTCTAAGATTGTAGTCTAGGATGTAGTTTAAGAACATGGACAAATTGATAGCCCAGTCCTTCTCATTCAAGATGGCATTTACCTTAGTTTCAGGAATATGTGTCCTAAACTTGGTAGGAAATTAGTCCTAAGGGGCCTAACTTACTCCAATTGTCAAACAACATTAAAGCCATTTTTCCATTTCCAATTCTACAAATGATATTTTGTTATAGGTATTCTCTCAACTTGAGTAATTGATTCATGAACCATAAGGTGGTGGTTTTGGTACACATTTCCCATAAGGTTTTACCTTTATAAAGCATATATGAATCTATTTCACCTATAAAGTCTCTTTTTTCGTGATAATTCTCTATATGCTCTTTGCCATAAGCACTTTATTGATTAATGAAATTGATATGATTCCTAGTTCTTCTACTTCCTTTAGTAAACATACTTTTGTCCATTTAACTTTGGCAAATGATTTCTTGTTTAGCTTACCTAAACATAAAAACTTCTTGGCATCCTTCCAATGGTTTTGATAAGCCTTTTAGAGAGGAATATATGTGATGACCAATAGGTATGTAAAGAGTTATAAGAAGTTGAATAGTTGTACCATTTTAGCAAAGAAGAGGGATCTGTTG
The DNA here is from genome assembly GCA_024520975.1 of Erythroxylum areolatum. Classification (NCBI taxonomy): domain Eukaryota; kingdom Viridiplantae; phylum Streptophyta; class Magnoliopsida; order Malpighiales; family Erythroxylaceae; genus Erythroxylum; species Erythroxylum areolatum. The sequence goes on from JANIJH010000003.1 coordinate 50,663,055, forward strand.
CACTAATTACTAATCCTCATCTATATTTTCTTTAACAAGGATGAGCATTCTCCTATCTTATTCTTTGGTTGTTATTTGTTATCTTAGGTAAAAAAAAATGGAGGACCTCAAGTTATAGATTTATAACCGAGGAAAGTCAAGGAGTAATGTAATTTGCACTACTAAAACCAACATATAGATTTTACTTATATTAATTAATATGCTCGATTTTGAAAGTTTGTAAGACAAATATAAGGGTGCATACCAATTTATCATCAGCTCATGATAGTAGTAGAAAATCATCAGTATAAGAGGCAATAAAAATGCACTGATTTATCCAATTAATGAAAGTATAAGGAAAGTCAAATTCCTTTAAAGTATGTAGTATATAGCTCCAATGGATTGAATCAAATGCCTTATGGAAATCCATTTTAATTACATAATTATTATTGGAACTTTTCCTTCCATATCCTTTAAATAACCCTTAGGCTATAAGAATGTTTTCTCCTATCAACTTATGATAAATTCCCTTTGGGATTCAATGACGAAAGGTTTCAATATAACCTTAATTCTAGAAGTTAAATTTGGAAATAATCTTATAAAAGATATTGTAACAATGTCTACGTCTGAATATATATATATATATACATATATTGATTTCCCTTAACAACTTGTCATTTCTAAATAATTCTAGGACAACTTTAGTTATTAAGTCCTTGATGAGATAGGGGTTTTTTTTAAGAAGTGCATTCAAACTATCAGGTCTAGGGGATTGACCTTATTTAAGCTTAAAGACCACTCTCCTAAATGATGCACAAGGAAGTTTGCTTCTACCTATATCATCTAATCAATCATGAATGATCTAAGTAGGCTAGTAGATGAATTCTCACTTTTTTTGGGAGCTAAAAATGCCAAGGGAATAGTCATATGCTTCTTGCTTCATCTCTTCTAGATTCTGAGCTATACTACCATTCTATCTTGTAAGGGAAGTGATTCAGTTGATATTCTTTCTTACTGTGACAGATTTATGAAAAAAGGATGACTTTTTGTCTCCTTTTTTCAACCATTGTATCCTTGATCAATATCTTTTTAAGGAATTATGAATCTCCAATGTTTATTCTAATAGTGCTCGTTTCTCCTCCATTAGTTTGATAATCTCTAGGGTCTTGGTAAAGATCCTCCTAGGTATGCTTAAGCTTCAAGTAAAATGAAGATAAGACCAATTTTGTGTTGTAGATTTTAGATTGATTAAGCTACTTAAGCTCCTATTTCACCAGTTAAACTTACCTTATACATATAAAAGCCTAATAGCCTTAAAATGTTGAAGATAGTACCATGATGATAGCTTCTTCAAATTCCTCAACCTTAATCAAATAATTATTAAAGCAAAAAGGAGATCTCTTTGATAGTTTAAGAGTAAGGTTCTTGATGATAATCGGATAATGGTCAAAGAAGAGTAGATTACTAAATAAATCTTTACTTTATGAAAAATTCAATAACTAGGCCTTATTGACAAGAGCCCTGTCATGTTTCTTCCATATATGTCACTTATCACTTTGTTTTTACTTCAATTTGTTCTACTTATCTCCAGAAAACCCTTATTGAAGTTCATTAAGCATACATTAGCATCAGTTTCTAATTAGTGCATAATATTGTTATAATCACCTAGGATTAGTTAAAAGGAGCTAATGAAATTATGGATATTATTTAGCTTTTCCTATAGCTCATTCCTTTGAAATGCATTATTTGCACTATAATGAAAAATAATCTAAAACTTCAGGTTTTCTTCGACCAAGGAGGCTGCAATATGAATAAATTAGTTTAAAGATTCCATAAGAGATAATTATATTTTGTTTTAATCCAAAAGCTAAAAATAGTGATTATTATAGTGGAAATGGTGATTAGAGATCCAACTCTAATGACTCTCTAGAAAAGGAAGTTTCTTACACTTGTCTCTTTTGAGTTTTGTTTTTAGAATGCCTATAAGCATAGGCTTTATTTCCATAATATAATTCTTGAGCAAATGTTGTTTTTTAGGGCAATTGATTCCCCTTACATTATAAGTAAGGATGGCCATTCCTAGTAGGTTAGGCTTCTTCAGCCTTTGATTTTATTATTCCTTCTTAATCTTCTTCTCGTTTCTTATTTTAAGTATTACAGAGTAGCTAATTCTTCCAAGTGTTCATTACAAAGTTTGAACTGATTCCTGTTGAGGCCTTGTTTCAGTTAAACTAATTATGGTTATGCACAATTTTAGCATTTGGACTTAGAGTGACTGCATGTTTAGCCTCCCAAATACTCATAATGGGAAATAGTATTCTCTTAATTAACTAACTCCATTCCCTTCAACCTTTTAGGATACTGGACAAGACTAGGGTCCTTATTGGTTACTACCTCCTAGTTCCCTGTTTTATTTAAATGTTCCTCAATTTTTAACCTAAAAAATTCAACATAATCTCCAATGATAAATCTCTTGCTTGTAGGTTTCCATACTTTGCCTTGTTCAACTAATGTTGGTCTTTATTAATAAGAGAATTTATCTAAGTCTTTATAAATAAGATCATTAGCTCCAAGTTTTTTGAGAGGAACAATATTTGACAGGATCATTAGCTCCAAGTCTTTAGAGAGAACCAATATTAGATAGCTCCTTCCTCATATTCACTACCACACAAAGCTTAAAATATCCAATTCTTTTTTAAAAAATTCTGGCCTCATCCATTCCTATTGGTTTCCTTATGTGTCTTGTTAAGTGGCTCAAACCCTTGGTGGACTAATATTCCATAATGGTACTTGGTTTTGTTGTACAATCTCAAGATGCATATCAGGCTACCAAAGTTGGAGAGATATTAGCCTAAGGTTAAAGTGCTAAGAACCTATTTAAATTGTTTTTTGAACTTCAACTTTAAAGTGGAAGATACACAAGAGGTTATCTTCACTAAGCCGAACACTTTAGTCCTAATAGCTTCCAATGGTATATAGCCTAATTATTAATTACAAAAAAGTTGTCCTTTTTCCTATGAAATAACCTACTGGTGATAAGGACCATCTTTTGGCTCCTTCTTTAGGGACCTATAGAGGGATATAATAATGGTGTTCCCTCCTGAGAATAAGGAAGGACAAAAGTGGAGTTTAACTTGAGGAGCATCTCTAACTACCTATTTCCAACATAGTTTGGAGTTTGCCCATTGGAGGGGCTTGATTCAGAGGAGGGAAGAGAGAAGCAAATTTTGTCAGATTAATAGAAAAGACATTAGGGACAAGTTATGGGGAAGAAGAATGCATAACTATAAATATAAAAGGTCCATATTAAATCCAGGGAAAATTTTAAAAAGTAGTTATAAATATGGTAAAGAGAGTTGGTAGGAAAATGGAAAAGAAAAAAGCCAATAGAGTCAATTGGACAAGAAGAGATCAAAGAAGACTAAAAGAAGAGAGGAACAAAACAAGAGGGAGGTGGAGGAGGTGGAAGAGGAGGAGGAGGAATACAACTGCTTATGAAGATTAGTTCAAAGCCAAACAAGTTCTAGCAAAGAATAAAAACACAATAAGGAAGATTTGGAGAAAAGGAAGACCATGGAAAAGAATGAAGAAAAGAGGACTAACCAAATTAAAAAGGGAGATAAGGACAAGATGGACAAAGGATTACAGAAGAAACATAGTGAAACTATAAAGAGGAACACATAATTATCAATACTTTCAAAGTGATAATATCAAAAGTTCTCAGAAGAAAGTTAATATAAAGTTGGTGGATGAAAATTTAATATGGAAAAGTGTCATGAAAAAGATAAGTTTATCTCTCTTTAGTCATTTTAGACTAAATTATTTATTTGTGTTCATGTATTTAATCTAAAATTTTGTTTTTCTTTCTATTTTTGTCTTATTTCAAGGATACAATGAAAAGAAATAATTTTGACATTTGAAAAAAATTATTAAAAAATAGCATTCAAACATTTTATAAGTTAGTGAAAAAAAAGATAAGTGAAATAAAAAGTAACTTAAAATGGTTATGTAACTTCAATTCTAAAACATTGGTCTATCCCTCAACTTCTTATGATATAATTTTGTGTTATGTGAATTATGTCTTATTTTCTCTTTATCCTAATTTAATTAGGAATATGGTTTCAAAATCAATATAAAAAAATCTCATTTAAACCCTTAGTTCTCAAGAACCCAAACTAAATAGGAATTTTTTTCAAATAATTAAGTCCTATACTTAGTAGCCAAATACTTAATATTGACCCAATCGTAATCGTTGAATGAACCTCAAAGCAATCATGTCTGGTGTTTCAAATTTGTTAAGTGATTGTATGGTGTGAGAATTAAGAATTCACTTAATAAAATAAATCATTAAAAAGTATAGTAAGATTAAAAAATATATAGGAGAAACTAAATCCAAATTCATCCAGATTCAACTCTAAGCTCAAGTCCAAACCACAAGCCTGTACAATCTTAAGTCCAAATTTATTAAAATCAATTCGGAGCCCTTAGTACTAACTCATACGCCTTAGGGTTTTTTTAATCCCTCATTTTATTACATTTTTAAGCCATAAGGCACACATACAAGTATTTTATTAAGGAAATTTTTATTTATAAAAAGTAAGAATAAAACTAAGTGCCTGATAAGTTTTTGGAAGGTCAATAAGTACTTTTTTCTACCACAAAAATCATTTTAAAAAAATGAGTATTTGGCTGTAAAATAAAAAATACTTCTTTAATAGATATGAATTTTTTGACAGCCAAAATATAACTTTTTAAGACATTAAAATTTGGAACTTCTAAAAAAAAGTACTTTTGAAGTATTTTCAAATCAATTAATGAGTCTATTTTTAGTCTCTTTTACCCTTATGTTTTACATATAATTTTCACAATACTCACAAATTCATCTTTACGTTTATTTTGGGAGTTATATAATATTATTTGACTTTTTTATATATTTTAATATTTATTTGATATTAGTTTTACTTATATTATAACCCATATAAAAGATTTGTTTAGATATATTTTCATTTATGCTTCATATAATTTAAAATTATATAATAATTAATATATTGTGCTTTCTATATTATTTAATATACTTTAAATAATATTTATATGCATAAATAATTTTATTGCAAAATAAAATATATTTAAAATTAAAAGTGCTTTTTTATTTTTATGTTACTAAACAGTCAACTGTATGAAACTCTTTAAAAAAATCTTTTTTAAATGACAATCAAACAGTCAACTGGCTTCTTAAAAAAGTTTTTATCAAAAAAGATTCACAAAAAAAACTCTATTGATAAAAATTTTACTGTTATAAGCCCAACGAAACAGAAGCAAACGTCAAAATAGAATCCAAATTAATCTGGATCAATACCCACAGATTAAGTCCAAACCACAAGCTGTAAATTCTTAAAACTCAACTACCTAGTATTAATTCCTATGATTTCTTCATTTCAAAATTTAATCCAAAATCCATTCAGACCCATTTTCTAAATACTAAAGCCAATAAAATTTCTCCTCTCACTTGAAATTGGAAAATAGATAGTATAACGCATATAAGCCTATTAGCTTAGGACATTATTTATATTTTCAAATTTGATATAAAAAATTGTTTGTTGTGAGGACGAAAGGGAGGCTGCCCAGGGCCGTTTGCTGGTGCGTGAGTCTGCTGTTGGGAGAAAAGTGGTGCCATCTGGTCTACTGGTGCGTGGGAGAAGAGGCGTCGCTGCTGTGATAGGATTCTGCCTTGAAGTTGTGGGTATTATTGGATTTCAATGTTAAAAAGGAAGAGTAGCAGCCTTTGGAGTTCAATTCACGTAAATTATAGCGTGAATTGAATTTACAAAGAGAGTGGGGTTTAAACCACACATGAATTGAATTCGTGGTTATCTTTACAAAGGGGGTGGGGTTTAAACTACACATGAATTGAATTTGTGGTTATCTTTTTGTTTCAAACAAGTGAATTGAAGATTGAATTGAATTCGTTGTGTTCCAAACAGGGTGTAAAACTCAACTAACTAGTATTAATTCCTATGATTTCTTTATTTCAAAATTTAATCCAAAGTTCATTTAGACCCATTTTCTAAATACTAAAGCCAATAGAATTTCTCCTTTCACTTGAAATTGGAAAATAGATAGTATAACGCCTATAAGCCTATTAGCTTAGGACACTATTTATATTTTTTATTTATATTTTCAAATTTGATATAAAAAATTGTTTCTTTAATTTTTTAGCTTTGATTTCTTCCCATTTTAAAATTTATGACCGATTCTTTCTTTTTTTTGGTCTATGACCAGAGTATCCACTGGCGGACTCAGTGACTAATTCCCTAGCTGATAGGAAGGCATCTCATAGAGTGGGACAGCTAGCTTAAGGATTTAAGGCTACTCCCTACCTAAAGTCAAGGATCAAACCCCTAACCTTTGGTTAAGGGTGGATTAGTTCGTTGCCATTTAACCACAGCCCTTGAGTTATTCCTTCTTTATTCAACAGTCAAAGGCCATTTGTTTTGTTTTTTTTTTTCAAACAATAGTCTTCAACTAGATCTTTTTTAAAAAGATCAGAGGAGCTACAGGATTGTAGGTGCAGAGTATGTTTAGGACATGAATTGGACGCCGAACCTTGAACTGGACTGAAGAGCAACAGTCATTGTTGGGCTATGATGGAAGGCAGAGATCCAGCCATAGTCACTCCTTCAAGCCCGTTTGTATGGATTGTTTGGGATCTTTGATTGTTCCCCACCTTATCCAACACCTCCTAACCACCATTGCCTTGTCCCAGCAGCATATGCCTTTCCATGGATCCTCTTCATTCCTCCTACACTCAAAAATTCCCAGCCACTTGAATCAACTTAAGCTCAGGAAGCCATTGGAAACCTCCCAATTGATTCCATTAATGGCTTGTGCAGCTACAAGACCCACTTTTTCCTTCCACCTTTCTCAAGTTGCCCCTCCAAAAGCCAGAACCCATCTCCGCAAACTACCTTCCCATCTCCGCAAACTACCTTTTGTTTCTATTTGTAAGCCTCAAAAGGCTCATTTCACCGTCCAATCCATTGATTTCTCAAAAGAAGACAAGACACCAACTTCGAACCAAACCAATACATCAGCAACAGAATCCAGCACTGGAGCAGCTGAAGCTGAAGGTAGTGAGCGAAAGTTTGATAAACGCAGGCTAGAAGAGAAGTTTGCAGTTCTGAACACTGGGATCTATGAGTGCAGATCTTGTGGGTACAAGTATGATGAAACTGTTGGTGACCCATCATATCCAATACCGCCAGGGTTTCAGTTTGACAAGTTGCCTGAAGACTGGAGGTGTCCAACTTGTGGGGCTGCCAAAAGCTTCTTTGAGAGTAAGAGGGTGGAAATTGCTGGTTTTGCACAGAACCAACAGTATGGTCTTGGAGGCAATACACTCACTTCTGATCAGAAGGCTCTTTTGATATATGGAACCTTACTTTTCTTCTTTGCTCTGTTCTTGCTCGGGTATTTCCTGCAATAATGGATAGAAAGGGCTAACAGTTTTCTACTTTCATCATATATGTTAAGTAATTGCTTTACTCATTTAATATATGACGAAACTCATTCCGAGGGAAAGTGAGGCTTTGATAAATCCTACTTATTTCAAAGGCTTTATAATGAATGAATCACGCATAAGTGCATAAAAGCCATTATCTGTACCTGTAAAAATTGTAACCTTGCCTACGAGTTATTGCTAAGCCATAGATCTCGTACTCAAGGTCAAAGATCAGGTAATCAATGCTTCTTTCTTACTTCTCTATTCTAAATTTTTTGTTTTATGGAGGTGGAACCGAAACATTTAAGCTAACTAATGTATGAAGCTCTTACTCAATGTCAAGTACTCCATGATTTGAACTGAAGCAAAGTACGTTAACAATTTTACGAGCACAAGGAATAAGCTCTCATGGCTAAAGGTTATTCATACAAAGTGTTCAAAACATACGAAGTGCGGCTTCAATGGATTGCATCAGCAATTCTATACAACACAAACAAGCAAATTTTGCCGAGTATAATCCTTAAAAAGAAATAATGTTACAGGTGCTACTACTCTACTAGATTCATTCCCTATCTATCACAAAAATGATAGCATTAGAACATGGGTGTTGTACATTTTCCTCTGCTAGTGAATAGAAACATCTAAACGGCATGGACCAACTCCAAGTGTGTACTTGTACAATATGCTAACTTCCCTGCCAAGTTGGAACTGTCTTCAAATGTCATTCCAGCACTATACATGCCCGTTTTGAGCATACATGCCTAACCAGAACCTGTAAATTATCTCATCATGCTCGTCATGTAACAGCTCATCTCGGTGACATCAATGTCAATATATCTCGAGAAGGACAACAGACATATCCTGGGCTACCCTTCTCGACAAAGCATGCCAAAGCTTATAACTTGTTGAGATCAGGAATTTGAGCTGCAGGATCAATCGTATCCTGGGCTATCCTTGTCTTAATCTGATAAACCTGCTTCACCTGCTTTTCTGGTTTGAGGTACATCCCAGCATTTCCGTTTTCACCTTTATGGATCCACTTGTTTGGTGGCGTTGGAAGCGGAACCACATTTTGCTCAAACGGGTGGGGGAAATTCTGAATTACTGCAGGTTGTTTACTTCTGATATTTTCTTCCATAGTCAATGCAGACACACCAGTCCTCAAATCGTGGTATTGTATCCTCTCTTGAGCTCTAAGGTTGTGCCGATTGCCTTGTACATCATGGGGTGAGGGATGATATCTGGCATGGCTCACCAGGCCTTCCTGGTAATTGTAATATCCATTATAGTAACCAAAATCATCAGCATACCCCTTTTCATAACCAGAAGATCCAGCTGGCCTCATCCTATTGTATGAATTGCCTTGAACATTTCGGTATGGTGGTTGCTCAGGTAATCTAGAGGATGAGCCATTTGTTTTCATGTTTAGTGTGTTTTTCACCAGTCTATGAGCTGCTTCTCCCAATAAAGGACCAGCTATTGCTCCAGCCACTTGCGGCCTGTAAACAGATGTTAAAACAGAGTTCAATCATTAATAGATGCAATATAGAAATTGTACTTGCTACTCTGAGATCCTCTCCATAGGGGAAGCTGAGATTCAGCGCTTTTACCTATCCTCCGCTTCATACATCAATGCAAGTACATAGTTTCTGTTGCAAATATCACCTCAAACACAGCAGTTGGACCCCATTTTTGGACCCAAGGAAAAGATATAACCAAACCAATCCACTAAAATGATTCCAAGGTTCGGTACCCATTGAATATGTCATTGCATGTATCTAAACTTTTATGCCTACCTTTCTCTGCCTTGCTGGCGTCGGCCATTGTTGTCTTCATGCCATAGTGTAGGGAAGGGTTTAATGTCTATTGGTTTTAGTATCTGCAGCAGAAGTAAACTGCAGTCATTCAAGAAAGTACAATGTATAATTTTGCTATGACATTTCCATACAGAGGAGATGCAACATCCACAGCAAATGGCAATTTATGAAATTTCACTTGTCCCTCACTAGCAAAAATCATGTTCCTTTACCCATTCCTACATGAATAATTTCATATGGATTGTAGAAAAGATCCCAGGTTAAAATCGAATTCAAAGTCAGGCTGCTGAAACACAAAAGTTGCATGTCATTGCTACACATCATTGCCTTGTATGTTTTGTGAGCTAAAACCCCAAGATATACATCAAGCTTCTGCAACTCAAAAATGCCTTTAGATGCCACCTAACATCACTCCCAAATCATAGATCTGAGAAATATCGAAAGCTTTTAGACATGGAGCGCTAGACCCTTTCTTTTTTTTCCCTCCTTCAGATATAACTTCTCTCAGTTCACCATTGTAGCAATAACTCTACCTTAAACAAACTAACATACATGTCCCATGATCTTAGTGGATGCTATCAACGTCCACTATCCTCTTCCTTGGTTCTCTTGCTCGTATATAAAAACCAGTAAATTATTTGGATAAGCATAAAGAATGAGGTACCTTTTCAGGTATGGCAACACCTTTTGGAGGTTCTGGGGTGTGTTTATGCTTCAAAGGGTTAAGATATGTGACATTTCTGAATCACCAAAATAAACCAGTATTATAGAGGATTCATCAGCTTCCCAACGTTAAAAGCAAAAGCATTACATACATAACGCAATTATCTTCCATGTCTGGCAATCCGCTAACAGGGGATGGAACTGAACTTTTCCAATGATTCCTCTCAGATAACCAAAGGCATCCATTCATTCCACCACTGCAAAGAATCAGCCTCAGTTAAAAATGCAAGACAGCAGACATCAATAATAAATAATGACCAGAAGAAAATAGTAATATTGGAACAAACTAACCTTGCACTTGTATCAATCTCAACAGCAAATTTTTCTCGTGGGTATAAGGGATAGCAAGTATGATAGTATGAGATGATTTGTTGAGCCAGAGGATGAGCTTGATGTACATATAGTAAGTCTAGCATCACACTATTTCGGAGCTGTTCTTCTTCCTGTACACAAGAAGTTGAACATCAGCTTAGTTAGGTACTTAAATCCACCAGAAAGACAAGTTAATAAGCATGGTTATTTTCTTGACCATAAAGTTTTCGATGAATCCCTGACCTGGTCCAAAATCTACAGTTACAGGAATATATTGGTGTAACAAGATCTATTACATAATTGATAAGACTAATGTTGCATGTCCTGACTCAAATAATGATAGAAAATTTTCATATATATCCACTCTGCAATGTTTTTCTTTTAAATCAGTTTTAGAACAAGTATACTCAAACTTTAGTTTCTCTTGTTAACACAAAAAATTGTTTTCTAATTCATAGTCCCACGGTCATAACTGTACACATTTTCCTGAAAGTTAAATAACTTCCCAATTTTCAGAAACTACTGCCATTTAAAACATTCACTAAATGGCAAACATGTAGTCAGAACCTATGATAGTTTAGAAACAGGATGCAACGGCAAAAAGTTACTAAGGACTAGTTCAGATATTAATGTTCAGACCGTCAAAGTGCTCTCGAGCTTCCTGGTTTGAGCAAGCAACTTTCTCTCGTCAATGAATGGCAATTTAGCAACACCCTGAACTCCAAAGCAGAAAGGATGATTAATTTCAATTTTTAGAGTAAAAATAGCTTTGAAACTTTGCTAATTACTCGGTAAGGAAGAAATTACCTGCCAGGCAAAGCGTTTTCCATTCATGTCAATCTCAAAATCTGCCAAAAAAATATACAAGAAAATTTGTTGAAATATCCTTTGGATATGAGGTTAATATTTCCAAAAACACATGTTGTTAACTCCATTCAATCCACTTACCTGAGGGGAAAAACTTAGAGAGGGGTGATGATGGGTCAGTCATCAATTTCCTGTATTCTTTTGGCAAAGCATTAGAACTGTAATGCACATATCGATGCAGTAAGAACAAAGAAGGTTAGTAGATGCAACATCTAATTATAAGCAAATCTAGGGAGAATCATTTTTAAGGTGACAGAAAACCTTGCTGCTGGTAAGGTACCCATCAACTGATCGAAAGGTTTAAATGGCTCCCCCCGGAAAAATGTTATTTCCAAATCAATCAAATCTTTAAGGTCTGAAGCAAATGGAGCATAATGGTAAGGATAGAACCTGCAAAATAAAGTAAAAAGATAAAATTGTTAGTGAAAAATAAAAATCTCAGTTCCATCTAAAGTTACACACTGTTAGAAAACGTCATTCAGACTTTCGGGGTTTTGCAGCTAACGTACATGCCACAAAGAGCTTCATTACTTGGACCTAGAAGCTACAAGCTAAAAGCAATAACTAGCATAACCATCTACAAAGTAAATGTAGTTTAAGACTACCACAATTTTAAGGGTGGGGGAAAAATATGGGTAAAATACTGCAAAATCCACATGGCCATGACAGATCAACAAAATAAGTTTTAATGAACATGATATAGTTATCATGGTGAACGCAGAGTAGGATAGCAGTAGTCGAGGTAGCAAGATGAGTGTTACGTCAGCAACTGAGCTACTTGGAAAACACAGTGACATTACCGGTGTTGGTTGCAGAGATAATTGCATGTTCAGATAAATTCAGATAGTAATAAGGCATTATTAGGGATGGCAATTGGAGCTTGGCCCGGAGCTGCCTGGCCTGTTGATAAATAATGATAAAGGCAATTACTAGGGATGGCAACTAGAGCGTGGCCTGGGCCGGGGAGGGATGGCAAGGCAGCCTGAGCCCCTCCCCCAAAACGATGATGTTTTAGTTTAATTGCCCAAAACAACGTTGTTTTGCTCTGTAGTTTTAAAAAACTCGAGACCAAAATAATGGCATTTTGGTACAGCGCAGCCCATTGCCATCCCTAGTTCACATTATTTTTGTCCACTCTCCTCACAGAATATCTTTCTTATCAGCTTTCAAGTCTGTTCGCCTATTTACCCTGCAGAGAAACTCACATCTGAAAGAAGTTTCAAGGGGTGGCCTGCAACAAACACTAGTTCTACAGGATGAAATATCACACCTGTGAAATTTCAAATCTTTCACCATTCAACACATGCAACATATCTTGTAGTGAGCATATCCTTTTCACCAGGTACCTAAACACATTAATCATATACATATCCCCCACCTCACATGTGCACATAGACCAATATATGCACATATGATAGCTAAGGTTTGCATTTCCCTAAGCATATAGATGACGTAAAGAAATGTAGGGTAAAAATAGCAGAAAGGGTAATTTAATCTCATGATAACTCAAACTGACCATTTCCAAGAGCAAACACCTTGGTAGTAATAGTGGCAAACCCAACATAAACCTTCCACATACTTCCACACCTGTACACGCAAACAGATACTCATTCCGCATTGTCATCAAACAAAAGGTTTTCGAGACAAACAGTACTAGTGAAATAGTCCACTATGACCAAAACAAAATATTTAGCAAATCTAGCTCATCCTTGGATATTTTAAATGTATGAACTTGGCAACTATTCCCTTCTATATTTTCTTTCATCATATCTTACATTTTCACTGTTTTTAAGGGCATGGGGTAAGAGGGAGGTAAGGTTTTCTTTAAGAACATAGTAGGTGTTAAATGAAAAACCCATCACTCGGTTTACTTGCAACAAAAGAGAGTCAGAGAATCATCAGAATCAGAAAAGACAGATGCAACTTACTACATCTTTTCTGACTTTGTCCATCTCCTCTGGAGTTGATACACCAAATTTCTCAGCATAGTACCTTTCTTTGTACCCAGGTTCCCCTAATTTAACCTGAAGACAATTGCAGTGTAAAAGATTTCATCACAGAGATGAATAACTTAGTTCTTCCCTTTTGAATGAAATGACTTTGTCCTTGTCAGTCCTTCCAGTTGAGGACCATAAACATAATTAGATGCCAAATAGTAGTTTTAAGAAAGAACTGCAAGCAGTTTGGATCATTTCATAACAAGGAAAAAAATATATAGCCGCACAAAGCACATTTAACCTTCTAAAATGCTGAAATAACTAAACTGGAACAGGTTTACCAGTTAAATAGATGAGTTGAATATTTAGATATGGCACACATCTTGTAGAAAGTACACTTGAAAGTTCTTGTTGATTGAAACCACAGAGAAAAAAATGTTTTCACATTTTTAGTCGTTTAACAATACTGGTCACAGCTCAAACTGGGCTGAAATTGATAGAGATCGGAAGAACTTGGCCAATCAGTTCATAATTGAGAATAAAAGAAATGAAACCTCCAATCATTTTTAAAGTATGCTTCAAGAGACCACTAGGTATTGACTACCCAGCTATGATAGATAAAGCCTTTTTATCTGGACCTACTACGTATTCAATAAAAGTGTAGTAAATAAGTTCCTATATCTCCAATCTTTATTTGATATCTAACTGATCCATATATACAACAACAATTAGAACAGTCAGATTCAAAAACCTTGTCAACAATTGGTGCTTGTTGCTCTCCAGAGGACTCCCTTCTTGCTCTAAGTTTCATTTCTTCGTTATTCTCCAAAGCCTGAGAAGAATTTTACTGTAAGATGAAAAACTAGATTCTACATCCTAGTTTCTGGGTTACAAATAGGCAGAACCGAATATGTGAAAGTTATGTTATGTGCTTCTGATTTGACAGGAAATGAAAATAATTAGACAAGGGTACGAATGGAAGAAGAAAGTAAACTAACACAATGACAAGGAAGAAGAAGAAAAAAGTCTCCCTGACACAAGCAATCACATGTGTACACCATATCACCTTTTTGCCCACTAAACTTTTCACTGCCATCTGACATTCTATGTGGCATTTTATATAAAAACTAGGGCTACTTGTAGCCCATAGAAATCTGACAACTAGAAATCAAACTCAGCATTTCAGATGTAAGGCAGCTTTGTTATGTGAACAATTTCAGTCAGTAGACCAATCAACCAATCATCCATCTGTTTGGAACATAAATAATCCCCAAGGTCGTTCAAATTTTGATCTAACCGACATGGTGATTGTTACCCAAAAAAGTTGCCAAAAATGCAAACAAAAAAAAGCATGAAAAAACCTCAACAAGCACCAATTAATATTTGCACTATGAGTCACTTCATCCGAATAAAGGTGATCTTCAATTATAATTTTGAAACAGTCACTAGGTAGTGAAGCATTGCAACGAAATACCTGCTGTATACGAGTCCTTTTCTGAAAGATTTGCTCTTCATAAACAGCAACAGCTTGAATAAAATGTTCAACTCTATCCAGGGAAACCTGCAAATAACAAAATTCTGATTAGTATTATCATACGAGAAAACAAGGATCTCAACCTAATACAAAATCCTTGAATAAAAGCAGCAGCCAAATGTTATACCAGAATAAAAAATTTCATAAAGTATCAGATACTTGTGGAAGATGCATCAAATACAATTGGGAAATTAAAGAAAATTATCATAGACATAGTCATAATTCTTTAGCATAAGAAAGGAGAATGTATATAGTTGTCTTGAAAGAATGTCCAATTAAAATGATCGAGGACTTTATACTTATAATAAGATGTAGAAAGAATGTTGATATCGATTGCTTACTGAGGCCAAAGAGAGTGGAAAGAATATTGATATCGATTGCTTACTGAGGCCAAAGAGAGTGGATACCTCTGAAGAAAGGAAATGAAAGTTGTAGGCAGTAGGGAAGAAAAATTACCTCACCCGCTTCAGTAAGATAACCACCCATCAGGGAGAACTCCCTTCTGTACACGTGCATCAGTAAATTTATAGCACCCTGAAGAATTTTACAATGAGAATGAATTAAATAGACCAAATGAACAGCTAGCAGAAATAAAAGTGAGTGTGGGAAGAAGCAGAAAATGAAAACAGCCATCAAGCAACATCAATATTCTTCTCAAAACTGTTATGCCAGGTATAGAATAAGGAAGAGACACACGCTAAGAATAAGATGAGGAAGGTAGTGTTGTCTTCTGGTATTTAGCTCTCTAAAGCAGTCACTCATACATACCTCCCTAATTTCCAATGTTGGCATGTGTGGGAGAAAGTCATTGCCAACAAAGAAACAAAGGAATACAAAGTCATCTACTATCCGTTCAAAGTTGATTTTAAAAGGGGGGTTTGGAATGTCCAAGTCATACTCCAGATATTCTCGTAGCACCCAGATATGGAGGAACTGTCCAAACAATGAATCATTATTTAGATAGAGCATGAAAAATCAAAGACAGAAACAAGGCAGCCCTTAGTGGGGAACCTGATATTTCTTCTTATGAATGGGACTATCATCTACCAAGTTCCAATCTTCTGCATTATTTCCTGGTTTACCACGACAATCAGCTGCAAGATGACCAACTTGGCCACAGAGAAAGCATTTCTCTTGTTGTCCAGGAAATGTGACCATCTAAACAGTACAGGTGAACGAAATGTGAGTAGAATAATGACATAAGGCAACGGCAATACTCAATGACACCTGAGCCACTAACCTCTCTTAATATTGAAAAGTGGATTTCGTGTGTTGATAAAGACAGCATAATCAAATCTGCATCCTGATCATTAAAAAATATTAATTGGGCATACAGAATTGAAAAAATAAAGACTAAAATAAAACAGAAAGATCAGCAAGATTAGAAATGAAAAGGAAGGGTTAAAACTGGAAAATTTCCTCACCAGACCATACAAGCAATGTCTTGTGTTTGGGTCGAAACCAGGGAGGTTACGTTGTAATCGTATGTAAGACATGATTTTGTGCTCTCCTTCACCAGGGACATTCGAATCAGAAAGAATAACCTTCAAAGAATCACCCAATGCAGCCCCATAAATAAATTTAGAGAGACAAAGTATCCTGAAACCCAAATGTATATGAACAAACATACAGAAGCGATTACTCCATAGGCAAGGAATGATCCGCAGAAGGAACTAAGATCAAGGATGACATTAAGTTCACCTTTGTATACCGCCAACCCAGGTTGTGGTTGAGTCGACTTTGTAAATAGTATTGAAGTGCAACAGAGAGTACTGACATAAACTGAGTGCCAGGAGTTATGACATTTGAATCTGATGTTTCAGGTTTTTCTTTAGGAGTCAGGAGCTTCCCTTCTGCCTCAAATTCCTTTCTCAATCTTTCCTCCTCAGCTTCCTTCAACATCAAATTTGAGGATAAGTCACTGATTTCAACAACAAACATTAATTACTATAAAAGAAACCTTACCGCTTCGGCTGCATCTTTTGCAGCTCTAAAGCGTCGAGTTCGTTGTTGGTTTATTTTAGCTCTTGGTGCAACCCCATCTACAACGTTAGAAAGACAGTACAGTCATTACCCTAATCAAGATATAACTGAGAATGAACTTGATAAGGACCATACCAATTGCCAAATATAGAAGCTTTCTTGGTCTAACCAATGAAAAGAGATGGTCAATGTAATCAAATACTGATTTGAAGACATCATCATATGTCGCAGGTGCAGGCTGCAAAATCAAGAAGTAAGACACAATGAAGCCAGTTCCCGTAAGACTATTAAGAGCACAAAAACAATTGAAATAATTCATGGAAATGGTAAACCAAACATAGGAAATCCTCTAAAAAGCACACGGAACCATATGTTGCATCCACTTCAAACATAGCCTTTCACAACAAACACCGTGTCCTCAACTAAACAAAGTGAAAAGGAAACTGTTTAATTATCAAAGGCTCCAAACGAGAACCATCAAACCAGGAATAAAATACGAATAACTGCAAAATTCACAAGTACCAATAAGCACAATTTCACCACAATTCCTCATTATCAAACATTTCCAAAGTTCAATCATGAACCCCCTCTCAATGTTAAACCCAACTTAAACCTCCACCTAACCTTAAAAATAACATTTTAAAAAAAGCTCAATAATATCACCCAAAGCAGTACATTGCTTAGACAGGGTCAGCAGAAGATTAGCATATCAATAGAATTACAAGTCCGTACCCTTCCGTCGGGGTGAAAACAGGGATGGATGATCCCATTCATGTCGAGGTATAAATTATCAAATTCAATCCCATTAGGGTTAGGCTTCGAAACATCGACTTTGATCGGAACGCCGTTGCAATCCTCCGTGGGGTCCTCGACGACGTCGGCAACAGCCAGTGGATAGCGGTCGGCAAGCCACCTGTAGAACGCCGGTACACCCATAGCTTTGAAGGGAGAGAGACACAGATCTGGAGCGTGGAGACGGTTAAGGGTCTTCAAGCGTTGGGATCCAGGAGAGTTTGGAAGCGTGGAAAAATGTAACTTCGGTCCCGGATACGAGTTGGACTGATCTGGGCTTTCGAGAAATCGCCGCCAAATATATCAAAATTTGGAATAAATAGTACTAATACACTATGATTCAGCCTTTTGCTTACGGCCTAAGTAAAAATGAAGCGCTTAGTTAGATGTGAATGAGAAAATTCCGAATTCTTACGAGTTTCTATATTGAAAGCTTGCTTTAGAATGATAGATTTTTTATTTTGTTATTATGTTTTAATCCATTATTTCTTTACTTACCAGTGAGATGAAATTTAGTAAAGTATTAGTTTACAAAAATAAATATTAGAATAATTATTTCAAACTATATTTGCATATTTATTTATATATCACATTTTGATAAGAAAATGTGAAATAAATCAATATTAGACCATACTTGATGTATAGATGCTAAAAAATAACATACCCATCATATCATCGCTCAGTACCATTAATCTGCAACTGTGTAACCATTCTTTAATAAAGGGAAAGGGCTTTACTTCTAAGGACCACATCCTCTTAAGTGGTTTTCATAGTTTAGGTTAAGGAATAGCCTACAAGTCTATTGGTTTAGCCTACAGAAATCAATAGTTTCCCTTATAAGAAAATCCGTCATTCTAAAGCAATGATGAGTTTCTTTAGTGCATCCACATGTAGTATTAAATTTGATTGTTACCCAAATTTAAAGATTTTTTTATTGAGGATAAAATATTTTAGATTCTTTGGTATTGCAAATAAAGACCCTCAATTATGAAATGAACATAGGATCAATTACTTTAGAATTGATTTACAAAATACATTACAAAGTTATGGACACTGTATTTACCTCTAAAGCCCCGATACATAGGGGTAGAGCCTGTAGTTCAGAGAATTAGAGCACGTGACTACGAACCACGATATCTGGGGTTCGAATCTCTCTTCACCTACAACTGGCCAAAAAAGGAAAGACCTTTTTTTCTAGAGGTAAGAAAATCATGATCGGGATAGTGGACCCAAAGCTATGGAGTTTGGGTGTGGATCTTTTGTCGAAATAAAATGGACTTCCGTCAAAGAAGGTGAACCTTATTTCTGCAAAAATTAAAAAAAAAAGGATAAAATCCAACATTGTGGTTCCAGAGTCCATAAAGTGGAAAGATATTAGCATGCTAAGGAATGGATACTTAAAGGTGCAGTGGATCCACGTCCACTCATGTCTTCAAGTTCAAATATAAAGATCAAGAAGATAGAGCAATGCAAAGATGGTAGAGTGAAGTCATCTTTTATCAAAAAATCAATAAAGCTTTAGATTTGACGATAATGAACCTCCAATATTGGCCTAAGAAGAGTCTCGAAGATCCCTTCTGTGATTAGCACCCCTAGTAAGGGCCTGCCTAACACTCAATGTCTGGTATCCCATCTTCAAGACTTCATCATTCCATAGGATATTTACAAAAAATAAAGAACAATAATCTCCCTTAACATCACCAACATTTTTCTCAATAATAGAAAAAGTGAACAATGAGTTATATCCATTAGAGAAAGAATTTGGGGTTAATAAATATATTTGCACTATGATTTTTATTATTTAGAAAACAAAGAAAAAGGATTATGGTTTTAGCAACTTTTTGGTGCAAATAAAACAAATTCATGAAAAATATATATAAGTTTGACAACAATTATAGAATACACATTTTATTCTTTGCTTGGATTGAAATTTATGCCCAAGAAAATAACATAAAAATCTAAAAGGTGTGAGAAACTACCATAGGTGTAGCATCCCATTACCAATGGGAAGGATAAAATAGTAAATTTAGACTGGGTTGTGATTTTGTACACAAGATTGTGAATGCACTCGTGACAATTCCTGGCTTTGTGTCTTTGTGAAAATGAGAATTT
>JANIJH010000003.1:50689521-50701534 GCA_024520975.1 Erythroxylum areolatum
TTGAACTTACCTTAACAACAACAAAAGCTTCTTCCACTTCTTTCAGCTTCACAAGTAATTCTGCAAATTTTTTTAAACATTTTTTTATCATCCTCACAACATAAGATACCAACAAAAGCTTCTTTCAGTCTCACAACAAAAGATACAAAAAAAGACTACAAAATTTTAAAGTAATAGACTATCAACCCAGACCACCAAAGTCTGGGTTATAAAATTTACAACAACGCAGACCTTGGTTTGCGTTGTTTCGTTCAACACAGACCTTCGTCTGCGTATTTAACAAAGATGAAGTTTCACAGTATAAGACAAAAATATAAACAAGACAAACAGAAGTCGGTTGGTAGTGATTGATCATAGTACAAGACAAAAATATAAACAAAAAATAACCTGTATCTAGAGAGGACGAGAGTGATTGATGAACAGAAGAGAAAAACAGAAGTCGGCTAGTGGTGATTGAGAAACAGAAGAAACGTGTATGTGGGGGTTTTTGGTTAAACGTAAGTGACGGGAAAATAGCTTCCCGAAAAAGCTGTATTTGAGCTTTTAAAAAAGCTGTTTCTACTTCAAAAGTGCTTTTAAAATTTACAACCAAACAGGTACTTTTTCTTTAAAATAGTTTTTGCGGTAGACAAAAGTGCTTTTAGACCCTCCAAAAGCTGAACCAAACAGAGACTTATTCTATTCAACTAGATTTGTATGGCATTAAGAAATTCTTTGTTATCTTTTTTCGTTAACTAATTTGAATTGCTGCTAGATACTTCATAAAGCTTGAAACTTGGGGTCTTTATCAAAGTTTTCCTGGTTATTGCTATAGTACTTTTTAAAGTTTTCTCTATCCTAGATAGTATAATTCTTTTGATGCATAATATTTTTATATTTTTTGGATTCTCATTCTCATTTTTTATCTTCAAAGGGGATACTATAAATACATTTTATTTGTAAGGAATCCTAATTTAACAAAAGGAAAATTTCTTAAATGTAACTTTTTTTTCTATTGCAGTTTTTCACACGTTTATATTGTTATTATTATTAATAGATCTTAAAGGACATTATATATTTTTTCTTAGGCATATATTTTAAACTAATCAAACAATAATATGTTTATTAAATGGTAATTGACAAACTAATAATCATCTAGAAAAGTATAAACTTTAGATAAGGCAATAACTAATTAACCAAGATAGTCAATTAAGACAACATTATTTTCATATTTTTCATTTTGAATTATTGAAGTGTTGACTCTTCTATCAACCAAAGGTCACATTAAGAGATGAGGTTAGTAGATTGACCCACGACCAAATTGTTAAGATGAAAAAGTGTAGAAAAAGCAATCTACATTCAAAAGTCATCATAGCCTCACAGCCAAGAAAAAAGTTCAGAAGAGAAAAAGAAAAAGAAAAATTGAAGCCAATCGCAAAAAACTGGGAAAGGTCCTTGTCACTTGGGACAAGAAGATCAAGTTAAATTTAACCTTGGCAAGAACACCAACACTTAGAAAGTTTGTTTCAAATTTTTGTTCTTATTAAAAAATAAAAGAAAAGTTTCATTCTTTCTCAATCTGACGGCTAACTGCTCCTGCTCAGACAAAATTTACAATTAAAACAATGGAAAATTAGATGAACACAAGGTAAATGATTAAAGTAAGTAAACGGGGTTTTCCGTCAAACGAAGTTGTTGATGTTTTGTTGGTCCTGTAGAAACCTGTATATTGAACAGATTACCTTGTCAGAATAAAGACCCACGAAAGGTTTCGTAAGATATCCGCTAAGTTTCACCTTCTTGCTGTTGTCACTTGTTCTTTTCTCTCTAAAGAAATTTGTTGCCGGCGAATGTAATTTATTGTTGTTCTTTAGCCGTCTATGCTCTCTACTTTTATTACCTTACTTTGATGTGTTTTTGCTTTGAGAATTTTGATATAGAATCTGCATTGCTTCTGGGATTTTAAGGTTTGTGGATATTGTTCTGACGTGACTTGGGGTTGTTTGAATTGGTTGATGGTATTCTGTCATTGGTTTTGAAGTTTTTGTTTCATGATCTCTTTTGCGTTTACCAATAACAACTTGCCTTTTCTGCCTATCCCTAGTTAATGATGTTTTCGGTTGAACAGCCGGCAGAGATTAGCGAAATGGGTTTTAGTTGCTTGTTTCGATGTTTTACAGAAGCTGGTAGGTTTTTGGATAGAGTTCCAATAGGTATTGATTTTGATAAGAGTTTTTAATGCTTTTGCAGTTCATTCACTTTTCTTTGCGAAAATGGCAGAGGAGAAAATTGCGATTGCCAAAGATGTGACTGGAGTATGTTCTCTGTTTGTCTCTCTTTATACCCGCCTCTGTCTGTTCCTATCCTCTGCTCTCTGTATATAGTAGGTGATAGATCGTTGACTTGTTTACCGGGTTTTACTTTTGATAGTTGATCGGGACAACTCCACTGGTATATCTTAATCATCTCGTGGATGGTTGTGTGGCTCGTGTTGCAGCGAAGTTGGAGATGATGGAACCCTGCTCGAGTGTCAAGGATAGGTGCTTCCTTGATACAAGATCCTAATTCCATATTGAGAGATATCATCATTCCATTCTATGTTTTTTTTTTATTACTATGTTTTGTTGTTGAGTTTGAGGTCAATAGTGCCTTTAGGCTGTACTTGGGCTCATAGGACCAGATTTGATGTGTACTGTTCTGTCAATTTTGCAATTTTGTGCTCATGTCATGGAAATTCAGCCTTTTGTGTTATGTTATTCTGATGTATTTTCAAATTTCTTGCTCGTGCATCTGACAAGACAGTGCCTCTGAAATCTTTTATAGTTGGATTCCCTAACTGATTATGCAAAATTTTGCTTCTTTTCTTGTTTGTAGGATTGGATATAGTATGATCGCAGATGCAGAGGAGAAGGGCCTTATCAAGCCAGGCGAGGTAACTGAATCAATTTATCTGATTAACATTGATTTCATGATGGTGGCCTGGGGAACTTCTATGTAAATTTTGTCACATATTTTCTGTTTATACGAGTGGTATCCACTTTTTTGATTTGGAGCACCATGGCATATAGCTTTTTCAACATGATTTACGTTTGGTTCTAATGCTGCAGAGTGTCCTAATTGAGCCTACAAGTGGTAATACGGGTATTGGACTTGCATTTGTGGCAGCTGCAAAGGGCTACAGGCTTATCATTACAATGCCTGCTTCAATGAGTCTAGAGAGAAGGATGGTTCTCCGTGCTTTTGGTGCTGAGCTGGTTCTTACTGATCCTGCCAGAGGCATGAAAGGAGCTGTTCAGAAGGCAGAAGAAATACTTGCAAAAACACCCAATGCTTATATTCTGCAGCAATTTGAAAATCCTGCCAACCCAAAGGTATCTTCTTTTTGCCCTTTGCATTTTATTGACTTCCACTTTGTTGAGTACTATGATCAGATTCTTATCCTATGGCTAGATACACTATGAGACCACTGGACCAGAGAT
The DNA here is from genome assembly GCA_024520975.1 of Erythroxylum areolatum. Taxonomy (NCBI): domain Eukaryota; kingdom Viridiplantae; phylum Streptophyta; class Magnoliopsida; order Malpighiales; family Erythroxylaceae; genus Erythroxylum; species Erythroxylum areolatum. The sequence continues at coordinate 50,692,980 of JANIJH010000003.1, forward strand.
CTGGAAAGGTTCAGGTGGAAAAGTTGATGCGCTTGTTTCTGGAATTGGAACTGGCGGTACAGTAACTGGTGCAGGAAGGTATCTCAAGGAGCAAAACCCTGATATAAAGGTTGCCTATTTGCAATTTGTGATTTAAAGCTGAGGTTATAATTATTGTTTGATGGCATGTTTTGTTTCTTATCCTTCTAGTTACCATTTCTTTTGTTTTCAGCTATATGGTGTTGAACCAGTTGAAAGTGCAGTATTGTCGGGAGGAAAGCCTGGTGAGTTGTGATAACAATTTATTGATGAGATTTAGCAATCTCGTCTGCAACTTTCAAACAGACAGTAGTTACAGGCATTGGTTGCTAATCGATCAATTTTGTGTGTTTGATATGATGTCTAAGGTCCACATAAGATTCAAGGAATTGGTGCTGGCTTCATTCCTGGAGTTTTGGATGTCAATTTACTTGACGAGGTTGTTCAAGTAAGTATATTTCCTCTCAACTAAAATCATCAAGTCCAATAAATAAAATCATGACTTTCTTCGTTTGGGTTCTGTTCACGTTTTTCTTATTAATACAGGTAACTTTTTCCAAAAAAACATAATTGGTTTAGTTCAAATTTGCGTTCATGAGATCATCTGAAATTTAATCCCAAAAAGGAAATTGATTCTCATTTGTCTTATGTTATATCCATAATCGCTAAATGTCCATCTTATTTTCTTTTTGTGTTCTCCTCTTATTATTTCAAAAACAAGTACAAGACTTTGGGTTGCATGCATGAATTGAGTTGATTGCTTCTCATGAGAGCCAAAACTTATGTTGTTCACAAGTAGTGCTTAATCTATGCAGATATCAAGTGATGAATCAATTGAAACAGCTAAACAACTTGCCCTGAAAGAAGGGTTGATGGTAAATAGTCGCAAGTCTACAACTGTTTGATTTATTCCCCCGACAAGGATCATTGTCTTCATTATTTCTGGGGGTAGCTAATTAGATCTTATTTAATGTTATCATATGGATTCCAGGTAGGGATATCGTCGGGTGCTGCTGCAGCTGCCGCAATTAAGATTGCAAAGAGGCCTGAAAATGCTGGAAAACTCATTGTTGTAAGTCAACTCTTTTTTCTAGCGTATATCACAGCAGGAAATGTCTGTTCAGGATATCCATTAAGTTATTATATGATAGAGCTAATATTTTTGTTGGAAATTTATGGAGCAAATAAACTTTTCTAACTTCATTATCATTAGATAATGTGCCATATCTGAATACTGCTTGGAACCAACAGGTGGTCTTCCCCAGCTTTGGCGAACGTTATTTATCGTCTGTGCTATTTGAATCAGTGAAAAGGGAGGCAGACACTATGGTTTTTGAGCCTTGAATATTGAATATGGATGACAACTCGGCTTGGGGCCGGGTTTGTGTGGATTGGAGGAAAAGGATGTGGATTGCCGTAGCAGGTTGGTTTCAGTTTTCCGGTTTCAGGTTTCAGTGATCGTCTTTTCATATAGATGTATTTGCTACAAACAAACATGAGGTCGTTCTGTTCTTCTATCTGTGTGCTAAATGAAAAACCTGTGAGAGTTAGCCTCAGAAAAACTAAAAGTCCCATGTTTCTTAAGATCGAATAAACTTCCTTTTTGAAGTTATTTTCTTGAGATCCTTCAGGATTCAGTTCTCCGTGGCAATGATATTGCCGCTGGGAGCATTGCCATTGGTTGTATTGCATATTCTGCATAAAGTTGGGATTCGGATTGGCCGCGCTAGAAATGCGATTTAACACATTTATTAGAATTAGCTCGAGTACTGAGGTTGTCCATATGTAAGGAAATTTTCTTTCTAAAAGTATTGATTATATCATTCTCCTGGCTACAGGCCTGGGCTGACGCAGAGGGCCAAGCCTGACTCAGCGAAACTCAATTTTTTTAATTTAAAAATGTCAAAACGATATCATTTTGCATATAAGAGTTGAACTTCGGATCGAGCTGAGCTTGTGCAGCCCGAGCCCGAAACCTAGTATGAGACCTGGTCAACCAAAGTCTGGACCTAATTGTTAACTGTAAAATAACTCTTGTAAAGAATATAATTCAGTATTATTTAAAATTGAAAAGTTTTTTACGCCTTAAAATTTAATTATAATTCATATGATAGGAATGGTCTCATATAAAATGTTAGAAAATGCCTAGGCGCAGCTTTTAGGATTTACTATTTTTCTCCAATAATTTCTCCTTTTTATTTTTAAGATGTTATATTTTTGTGATTCAATTAAATGATAATCTCATTAATCTTTTCACTTTCCCAAAAGTTTGTTATTAATAATAATGGTATAGTATGGTAAGAGGTTCTTAATTATATTTTACAAGAATTAACAATCATTCTCATTTATTGTTACATTCCACCTATAAATAGATGACATATTATATTTGTTTGTTGTAATATATTATGCTTATTGTCAACATTAATATCATGAGTTTGCCTTATGGAAATATGGTTTTATTGACTTTTCCCGGTGAAATTTATTCCTTATAAAAACAATAGAGTTTTTTTTTTCTTTTTGAATTCTTGTAAGCTTATGTTATGGTTTGTAAGCAATCATTTGTATAATTATTTTAACAAGTAATACTTTTAATATCTTTTGAATTCATTTTTATTTTTTAGTTCAGAAAAAGATTTTATTACTATATTTTAGAGTTAATTAACATAAAAAATTTAAACTTTTTTCAATTTTTCAATTAAAGATCGAACCTTAAAAAGTAGTAATAAAATGTCTAAACTTTCAATTTTTTTTTAATTCTAACTTGACATGAGTCTCACTGTTATTCAGTTTTAAATTGAGAAAAGTTTAAACTTTTTTTTGATAATTAACCATTTTGGTTATAAGGTGTTGATTTCCAAAAGGATGGATTTTTAGATTAAATCATGCATGTCTCTAGAGGAACTTTCTTCAGTTTTCATCTTAAGTTCTTTGCTAAAAGTTGCTAAAGAAATTTATTTAAGAAACTACACTTTATGATCTGTTTTTTAGAGAATTAAAATTTTTGTGTAACTATTCTTTATTCAGCTCCATACCATGAATTGAGGATTTTTAGGAAAAGGTTGTTTTCAAGAATCTGTTTCAATAATTCAAGAAACAGATGTAGTTCTAAAGGATTACTGATGCTCTCTGATTTGGATTCTAACCTAATCAATATACTTATTACCTAACAAGGACGTAAACCGAGATCACTCAACGTTAGTAGGTGAGAAGAAGTTTTCTTAAAAGTCAATTCAATTACCAACCAAAAAAGAAAATAAGTGAAGAGGTTTTCGTAACATGTTTTATAAATTTTTAATGTAAGCTTGTGTCCATAATTTTAATTGTTTGTGAAATCTTGGGATAACTCCTCTAGATTTGGGATGACAATAGGCCAACCTTACTAATTTTTTAAAAAATAATTTTCTTAAAATTAAAAGTGTAAAATATGAACTGTTCAGGCCTACACTTGTCCGAGACTCAACTCTTCTAAATAAAATGATGTCATTTTACTTAAAAGAATTAGACCTCAAATTAGTTTGAACTTAATTTTGACCTATTAAAAACATCTAAATTTAAACCTATTGGCCAGTCCGTTGTAGTCCTTACTTTAGATTAGTATGTGATGTGAATAGCATTTATTTATTGTAATAATAATAAAAATAGTAAAGTAACAAATAAATGTATTACCAACCACTTTTAACAATTGCAAAATAAAGAATTTTCTCAATCTATTTATTCTAAAGGAAGTCAATTTTGTCTTTTCTTGTTTGCCAAACTACTTCATATTAGGTAATATTCGGAGGCAATCATCTTCAAGGTCTTACGCGAGGTCTGCTACTCTGCTTCTTCCTCCGTTGAACTAGATCAATTTTTTAACAATTGCTTCACAACTGAAAATATTCTTCCTCCATTTTTACTACAACTAAGCTGTTGGAATTTGATTTTTGTTAAAAGTATATTTTGTATTCATTTATTATTTCTTTGAACCATTCTTAGATGGTTGAATATGAATAAAGTTTATCCTCGCGACATCATCTTCTCAATTGCAATAAGGAGTTATTCCCAAATTGATTAACAATATTAAATTAAAGAAATTAGTATGACAATTAAAACAAGATAAAGCAATATAGCATGCAATCCACGTTGTACCTTCAAATACTTAACAACCTCGTCTATAATTCCATCACTTTATCAAGAACATGGAACATTGTTATCAAGTCACACTAATGTCTCTTTTTTATTTTGCTTTTCTATGTGATATATTTATATGTAAAAATGAAGTCCAATTTCAAACATAATCCCCAACTCGTAATTTAAAAAATTACCACTTATTCATCAAACACACCTAAATTTAAAATCTGATTTGTCTTTCATTAAAAACCTTTTTTATTAATTTAATTCTAATGTCATAATAACTCCTAAGGTTAGTTAAAGACGTTGAAATTAAGATTGGGCTCATAAGATAATTTTTTATGAAGTAAAAGGAGTCATGAGGCTTAAACGGTCTGATAAGAGATATTATGTCAGTTTAGCTATTTAAGCCTAAAAGATTAATTCAAAGATGACATGTACCCTTTTCATACATGCACATCGTTATCTTAAAACAACTCAAAGCAAGTTCAAAATATGTATTCTTTCAATAGATTATTGTTATGTATTTGTATGTTTTTTGTTTTCTAAGCTTATTTTCCCCTTATTGAATTAATCCCTAGAATTTTTTTAAAAATAATTATAAGTTTTCTGACATTGGAATCTTTGTTTGTTCTCTCTTTGATTGATGTTAATTATACAATCTGATATATGTTTAATTGTTAATACATTTAATTAATTACATTTAACAATTAATGATACGAAAATGTTTAAAATACTTACTTTAATTCTCATATAATTTTAGTTACAATTTTAAAGTAAAGAAATTAAAGTGAGTTGAAAGCACCACATTTGGGTCGTTTTTTGAAAATTACTTTTCACTTGTCTTCATGGAGCAAGAAGAAGAAAATTAAAAGACAAGAAGAAAACAAGAAAAATCAAAATACAAAGAAGAATAATTAAAATTGCTTGCCGGAAAAATGAAGAAATCACAAGAGAGCAAAACGCATGTAGCAGCTAAGAGTTGAAGTGTTAGAAGTGCCTAATTTATCCCTAAAAGCTAGCTCAAAAGGGGGAGGTTTACACATTATTATAAATTGTTGAATGCTTTCATAGTTGTCCCATGTGAGATTCCTGACACACCCCGTCAGTCCAAAGCAAGATTGGACATCTGATGAATATATTGGATAAAGGGACATAACCAGACAGTGAATTTGGCACTTCTAACATGAAGGACAAAACGACATGCGTGCAGGTAGATTAAAACAAAGACAAATCGACAACAGCATAACGTAAAGCAGAAGCAAGCTAGCGTTTAATGCTAACATCGCTTGTGTTAAGCGCTAGAGTTAAACGCCAACGCTAGCGTTGCATGCGTTTAACGCATGGCTTTAAACGCAAGCGTTGAACGTGAAAGCTAGCGTTTAACACTACAAAAGGGTTGAAAAGAATGAAAAAAAAGAATAGATAGACAGTAACTTAGGTTAGACAACGTAGAAGAAACATAATAAAGTTGTATGGGCAGCAGTGAGACATAAAGTTGGTCTTCGATTGGGGCAATTTTTGCGGGGGGTTGAAGCTTTTTCTTGGGAGACCCACGGAAGGCTAAGTTCTTGATGTCGGTTCGGAGGTAACATCAATGTCGACGACCTGGATTAAGAATTTCTTTCATATGTTTGTTGTTTCTTTCTCATTAAAAATTAATTGTGTTTCCTTATGTTAATTGATTTGAGTTTTGTGTATGGATAATCGAATTTTTGTTATTATTCAGTTTTATGTGTATGAACTCATTGGGCATTGCGAAAGTATGATTTTAATACATTCATTGAATCGTTTAATTGCAAATGCATTGTTAGAATTTCAATATAATCTGTAATTGTTATGTTGAAATTCATATGTAGTGACTAATGATTCGTAATTATTAGAGATAATATGACTTAGGTTAAATAACGCATTGTATGTGGTTGTTGCCTTAATTAATTAGTTTTCCTAATTTGAATTCTACTGCCTAATTAAACCTAGAGATCGTATCTTAGGTTATTCGGTAGTTAGGTTTAATTAACGATCGTATCTTGATTAAACAAAACTTAAAGGAAAACTTAAGTTAATTATTAACTCACGATTAATAGTTGTTAGAAAAAGTTTGAGAACAACAAATCCATGAAATATGCTTAATTATGGTGTAGGTCGAGATTGAACCAAAGATCTGGGTCCCTACCGAATTCTCCACTTTTATCATTTTCGCATGTTTTTTTTAATTTGTTTTTATTAGTCTAGTTTCATTTTATTTTCTTATTTGAAAAATCCAAAATCTCCTATAAACCTAAACACCGATTAATTTTATTTCATAAACTTTGCACGCATTCTCTGTGGAATTGATTTAAACTCACCATTGCTATAGTAGTAGTCTAGTTTTTATTTTGATAAGCGTTACGATGTGTTATCAATTTTGTTTGTGATTTTAATTAGTTTCGTGTACATTTTTGTTCGTTATTAATTTCTTTTCAGTTATTTCATAATCTTTTCTTTTTTTGTTTTGATTTTGTGAAAAAAATTAAAATTAAAATTGACATTAAGTGGAGTAATTTTTTCTTTAATTCATATTCTCAATCCTATAAAAATATTTGGACTGATCAACCTAACTTTTATTATGAATAAGATAATCAGTCGAATTACTTTTATGATAGTTTGCAGGACGCACAATAATTCCTGTATAGACCAGAAGCTTCCTATTATAACTCCAATCCATCACTGGAAGAATTACTTGATGTTATCACTGCTAATAATTTGCAAATTCAACATAATACTATGCAATTCCAGCAGGAGGAAAGGCAATTTTGGCAGGATACAAAGTTTAGCATCCAAGATTTGGAAAGACATCATGACTCAGGTACATCTTTGAAAGAATGAGTTAATGTTTATGTTGTTAACACTTTGTAATTCCAGCAGGAAACTAATTCTAGAATCCAGAACTTGACAAGCTAGGCGGATCAATTGATGGAAGCTATCTACTGCCTAGCATCACAAAATGAAGAGATGTAACCATATCAACGTGAGGAGTACCCGATGGATATTAGCGCGGAAATCTTATAGAGTGAAGAGGAGTTTGAGAATCTTGAGTGTACCATTCAAGGAATTGCGTGTGAAGAAGAAGTTAAGATGGAGCTCGAAGCGAAAAAGAATACGTCTTTTAGCTCAGAGGTAAGTATTAAATCCATGATTATTTTTAGACTAACTCTTCATCTTTACATAATAGACTCGAGGAATTAAATGATGAAGAAAAAGGTGAAGAGACGCTCGAAATATTTCCAGAGTGTATGGACTTAGTCGGGATTGAGAATCTGAAGATAGGGAAGATGTTGAATGAGGATGATGATCAACTAAAGTCCTATCTGGAAGAACCTTGCATAAAGGAACCGCATGTTCAACCTGAAGATCATAATTTTACCATGTGAAGAGAAGGAGTCGAGCTAGCAACCCTAAACAAAAGTGTTTCTTAGGAAGCAACCCAAGGAAAGTACATTTTTTTCTTTACATTTTCACATTTCTTTTTATATGCATATGTGTTTCTTTGTTGGTTTATTTTTACTTGTTTTAAGCTTTCAATAAAAAATGAGAGAAATAATAAAACAATAAAAGAAACATTTGCTCATTTTTTTATTACTTTTAGGATTATTTAACCATGAGTAGAGAATGAATTGACTAGAGAATTTCATAGCAACTTTGGCATGTACTTTTGTTCTTGTGAATGATTGATGTGCATTAGCTTTAGAAGAGTGGTGACTAGTGGTAGACAAAGCTGATGAGATTTTGAACCTTATTAGACTGAAACATTCATATCAATCTCATTGTCTTTTGATAATGTGTGACTTTTATGACATATACATCTTAATTTTGCGTTAAATTCCTATTTAAGACCACATTTTTATAACAAGTATTAACATGGATATGATTAAGTATTCTTTGTTTTTAATAAACTACATTAGTCAAATAATGTATCCTATTGACATGATTTTTCCCTTGATAAATGTAACACCCCACTCCCGCGTGACCCGAACCTGACATCGTTGGTGATATCCGAGTCCGTACCCCGCGAGGGTGGCGTGCTACATCAGTCAGTCGAAACTCAGTATCAATATGTTTTTTTAATTATTATTATTATTAATTTTTTTTCAGTATCCTCATGTGCACAGTATACAATTTTGAGCCCAAATGTAAAAGGAAGCATTTTCGGTTATTACAAACAGTCAACAACAATTTAAAATAGTCATGTAATGACATGACCAACATTGGGCTCACGATAAAAACAGAGCATTTTGAAATACAATTCTATGGGACACTAATGCAGACGCGAACTGATCCTGACCTCTATCTATCCCTTGCGTACGGTATACATACTCTCGTGTCAAACGGGGTACTCTTCAAGACCTGAAAAATAGATGCAAATTTTGGGTGAGTTTTGCGAACTC
>JANIJH010000003.1:50801620-50811970 GCA_024520975.1 Erythroxylum areolatum
TAAACTTATGCCATATGATCTTACTCAATTTAACATGCTAATTATTCACATTAACATGCTAATTAAGTCCTCAAAATCATAAAATATAACAAAGTTTCAAAATTCATTAAATCATGATTTTGCTTAGGATATTTTTCAAATCATCAACTTGAAGGAATTTGCTAAAATTTCCTTCTAGAGATATGTTTCTGATAGTCTCAATTTCATAACGCCACCAAAGTCATTTAATTTGGATCACTACTCCAAAAGTTATTCCCCCAAACATTTCGGACTTTTCTTATGCTAACACATTTTCTAGCGATTTACTTCCATCCAAAAATTGATAGTCTTAGAGATTAAATTTAAACTCAAGTCCTTCAGAACATTTGTAGTCCTATTTCTCTAGTTTAATCCAAATTAAGAATCATCTCATTTGGATAACTAGAGCAAAAGTTATGGTCAAAATACTTTCAGCTCTTACTAATCCAAGACTGAACACTAAATCCGACTTCAATTCAGAAATTGAAAGTTTTAGGGGCTAAATTGAAATTCGATGCCTTCATATGACTTGTAGCCCCATGTCTCTAGTTTATTTTTCAATAAGAATCAGTTCAATTGGATCTTCACAGGCCAAGAATTTACTAAAGTACTGAACCATATTCAGAAAATTTATCCAACTCACTTTGATTATATCAATCATCCTCAATTTAATATAAAAAAAATCATAAATTTCTCATGAAGATGTAGATGGATGTCTTAGGAATTCAACGCTTTGAAAACCAAGTCAATCGAATGTTGGACGAAAAAGATATAAGGAAAAGAATGAAAGAGGGTCGGATTTGGGGTCGGGTCGGACCGCCCCCGGATCGGGCTGGTCGCCCTCGCGACCTGGTTGCGAGGCGACCCGTTCGCACCCGCGACGCGTTGCCGTCACGAGATGCGACAAAATTGCTATCTCGCAATCGCGACACGCGCAAGTCCGCCACGTCGCGAGGGCGACGCGGTCACACTCGTGAGCGCGCGCGGGAAAAATTTTCAAACTTTTTTTTTCATATATATATATATATATATATATATCTGAATTTTCCAAAATTCATATCTCTGGATTCCGAACTCCAAATTTGACAAATTTGGTATCAACAAAAAGCTCAAAGGAAGTTCTACAACTTCCATGAGAACTCGAAAATCAATTCCTTCTCTAAAGGGATCAAAAACCCACTCAAACTTTCTGTCCAATATCATGTCTCCCTAAACAATCACATAACTTCTATCTTTCAGCTCCATGGTCCAAATATGTCATATTTTATATCAATGTAAAGATCAAAAAGCAACCTACATCTTTCATGAAGGACAGAAAAATCAATTTGGCCTATAAGGAAGTCAAATTTCCAATTAAAGGTTCTGCCCACTAATAATCATGCTAAACAGTAACAAAAACTTCTAAAAATCATAACTTCCTATTCCATGGTCCAAAAATTCCATACTTTACATAAATGGAAAGATCAAAGCATAATCTAAAACTTTCATGAAGAACTTAAAAGCAATTTCAACCTCTAACTAGGTCAATTTTTCAGTCAAAGTTTCTGCCAGATAATTGGTCATCCTATAACAACATCCAAACTTCCAAATTTCATATCTTCCAAATTCCATAACCAAAAATAACATATTATATGTCATTGCAAAGATCAAAACCTAAAGTACAATCTTCAAGAAGATCTTCTAATCCAATTCAAACTCTAGGAGGGTCAAAAACTCAGTCAAAGTTTCTGTCCATAATGAAAATTTTAATAGCATCTCCTCTAAATTTTCACTAGCCAAAATCTTCAAACAACAACCAAAATTTTCAGCACCTGCACAAACACTTCAATCATCCATCCTCCTATTCCCACATCCAAACACAAAACACAAAACCTCATCCTTTTTATCAAACACATGCAAAACACAAAGACACTCAAATGATTTTCATTTCATCAAATACTCATAAATTCATTTATACTTTTCATTCATTACAAAGAATGATACCATATTTCCTCATTTAATTTCATTTTATAATTTCTAATTTTCAAGGAAAGTTTGGGGTCCAATAGTGATTGCACCTTTTGGTCACACCATTTTGCTCAGGACTACCCGATATGATGAATTGAGTCACTATTCTAACTGATTCCAAATACCTGACAAAACCCTTTTATTGTCATATAACCCCATATCTGCCATAGTATTCCCCTCCTTGGTCAAATATAACAATCTTTATTGAATTTTCTAATTAGTTCTAAGCTTCAGCCTTAAGGGTCTTGAAGTTATCAAGAACTTCAGACTTTCCTTAAGTAAGAACACATAATCGTAGTGGGAATGTTTATAAACGCCAGAAAATATCTAGCATTGCACAATTTGATTGTATAGGGGCCACTAACATCTGTATGTATGAGGTCCAATAAACCAAAAGTAAGAGTTGACCCTTTTTTCTTTATCTTAGTCAACTTACCCTTGAAATAATTAATACATGTTTTCATATCACTGAAGTCTAGAGTTAGGAGAATATTATCCTTTATCAATCTCTCAACCCTCTCCCTAGAAATGTGACCAAGGTGCTTATGCCACAACATGTATGATGTTTCCTTTACGAAGGCTCTCTTATGAGTAATAGGTTTGGCAATATAAGAAGAAGCATGCATTTTGTTAGGAGTAAGACACATTCTACATAATCTGTAGGATAAGAAGATAGTTTCCTATACCCCTTCTTCTTAAAGAAGAAACACCTCAAACTCTTCATGTCTTGTAAGCCATTGGCAATGTTAGATTGTCTAGTTTGAATCCATAGAGAGGGTTTGGGCTTCTTACCCTTACCCTTAAACTGTTAGGGCTTCACCTTCCCCTTGCCTTTGGGGGCTGCATATAGGGCTGTATGAGTGCGTTAGGAATGGGTACATTAAGTGCCTTTAGTTTACTTTGAAGGTAAAACATTCTAATGATGTACCCTCTGATGACTCCTTTTCCTATGTACCTTATAGAGAATAGCTCTTTAATCAAGGTGCTCTACTCTGCATAGGAAGAAACCTTGTACCTTTGGGAAATACTATCCATAAACTCCTTTACTATGACTGTGTCTGGTAATCCACTAAGCAGATGATCTAGGATTGACCTCTTGATGATCAAATAACACAATCCTATTTGACCGCTTCCAGATTACCATAGTCGTCTTATTAGCTTCTGAGCTGATATCCGTGAGTGTAGAAGGACTCTCTATATGCATTGCTATGTTGATGTTGGCCATTTCAAGGGCAAACTCAACATCCTTCTTCGACTTCTTGAAATTGAAACCAGTTAAGGTCTCAATCATGACAGCATTGTGGTTTACAAAAAAGGTGACTACAAAACAAAAAAGACAATATAAAGATCAGCATAAATGTAGAATAACAATGATACTTAAAGCATTAAAGTAATATTAATATCGAGAATCTGAATACACATATTATGAAATACCTTTAGGATGAGTACATAATATATGCAATTAGACCTCCATATAAAAGTGATCAAAATATAAACCATCAACACTCATGACACTACAACCTTTGGGTGAATACATCATTTAAGCAACAGTTTTTCTCCATCTAATACCTTTATGTACATCTCAAAACCCTATGTAAGGTCAACACCTTTGGGCAGAATAACTGAACATATGACCAGAGTCATCATCTATATGTAAGTAGAACAATCTAAAATATTAACTTGAAAGGCCAATTTGGTGACTACATCCTCATCAACACCCTAAAAAGTCCATAAATACAAGGGATACATCCTTATGTTATCCTCGCATTCTATATGGGTATACTGTATGTAAAAATTAGCAATAAATGCAAAAAATCAAATGCACAGTTAAATAATCACATAGTGGTGCTGAAAACATTGTTTGTAAACTTTATTTGAAACTTTTATTTAAAAAAATCTCAATAAGAGTGACTATCGTGCTTTCCTGAATACCCAACCTACCGCATAAGACACAAAACCTTAGTGTCTCCTTTATGTCCAGTTCAGAGCACGAAAATTTGCTCTAAAATTTTCCAGATCCAATTACTAACATAATAAATCCATAAAAATTGAAAAATCAATTTAAAAATTCCCCCAACTTAGAAATTGACCTAAAGGACCGAGGCATCCTTACAGGGGTTTTGAAATTTTCCCTTTTTTATTTTTTGTGCTGACATCAACAGTACTATTGTTGATGTCAACAGTTACTATATGTTGACATCAGCCAGCTGTTAGCACTGCATGTGTGATGCACACGCGTAGTTATTGTTGGTGTATGTAGCCTATACTGTATGGCGTGCACAATGCACGCGGCACTTCGTGTCTCCATCCTTGCCATCCATATGTTGAGATAGATGGCGAGCGCATGAGGCGTTCATGCCAACCTGGCCCTCACCCATGGGAGAATAGGCTATGTGGTGCGTGTGCAACGGGCGTCCGTCACCCCGTGGAGCCATGTGGGAGGATGCAGTTGGCACATGTAGGCGGTTACTGTAGTACCATCAATGCAATCACCCTCCTCTTGGGAGCTTTTTTCTCACTTTCTGGCCTGTTTTTAGCCCCTTTTCATAGTTAGCCTCATATATACCACTTTCACATAATCATATACGTAAAAACCAAAAAATGAATAAAAAACCAACGAAAACCCTAATGGATGAAAATTGAAAAAAATCTTCATTTTTGGCTATCCAATCACATAACTCCTTTGATACCATGCGTAAAACGTAACATAGACCTTAGTACGTATCTTGGATCGTTCATGAAAGAGTAAAAATGAAAACATGTGGAATACTTGATTTTGGTTCCATTCTAACTTCTAAAGCAATTTATGTGGCCAAAACAAGCTCCAATCTTATGGGACCTTCACAAGAATCATTCACCAACACGTTGTTAATGCCTTTTTACAGTTTTCTCAAAATGTAAGCACTCGTAACATGTCAGAGAATCCGTATGCTTATGAATGATAAGTGCAACTATAGGAGACCTTAATTTTATATTAACTTACATATTGGGCTTCCTATAATAGGCTCAATATAGGTCCAGTCTACACTAATCGGGATCCATTTTCTTCCTGGACTTCAACCCATTAATTTAGAGTATTTATTGGGCAATTTTATTACCTTTATCTGGATCAAATTATGTAACTTAATTGGTAAGTTATCGAAAAAATAAAAAAAGCAATTAAATGTTGTCTAACTTTATGGGAAAAGTCTTAAAAGTCCAACAAATCATTATCATGAGCTTTCTTTGAAAGGTATAACAATCTACGTCAATGCAACTATCATTTTATTTCTTTTATGATTCTTACTTGTTGCTTTACTCAAAACGTAAGCCATACTTCATGTTTTCTAATGCTTCTTCTGATTAATTATCTGATCATTTCAGGCAGAATTACTAGATCTTGTAGTGAGAGGAACAGTTAATGTTATTGCTTCATATGCAAAATTGCCATCAATCAAAAGGAAGTTATGTTTTGACGTCTTCTATTCAATTGTTCAGATTAGTTCACATTTGGCGAAAGAAATGAAAAAAATTCTTTCTATCCTTACTATAAATTTAAGCTTAAAGAATGTATTATTTCGAACATGATTTGAATATCATTTATTTACAATCTTTGTTTAGAAATATAGAAATTATAAATAATAAAAGAGTTCAATTCTAAATATTTCATGCTATTCAAAACCTATCTTTATTATGCTTACCTTATCATTAAAAAAAATTAACAAATACAACATTCAATTAGCAAATATCATATTCAATTTAGCCAAAAAAAAATCCTACAAGATTTAGTAAAGACACACTTAATTTGGTGAAAATCCATACAATTTTTTGCACGGTATTACTCATCAGGAAGTAGTTTTGTACTTGTGTTGTCACATTTTCAATACTAAAGTTTGGATCTTTTTACATATCTTTAAGGTCAAAAAGCTAGTGTGAGATTAGTAATCTTTGGAAAAGTGCTAATGATGTAGAATTTGAACATGACATGAATTAAGAACCAAAGCAAGACTCTAACTCCACAATTTTTGACGAATTGATCTACATGGTCATGTTATTCTAATGTTAATCCTTGTCTTCCCTAGGGAGTTCTACATGTCTCACTCTTACATATTATTCTAACATAAATTACCATCAGCTCGTAGATCTGGTTCATCTAGCTTAGAAACTTCCAAGCACTCCCATAGCTGAAGGTTTGGTCAATGCACCGAAAAAACTGCTCTACTATTCTGCTAATGTTTTATAGGCCTAGGACAAAGTTAAAAAAAAGGTCTCAATGAATTGACAAAATAAAAATATGTAGTTTTTAAAAACTTATTGTTATTAATTAAATGTATTATCTATATATAAGTAACTTAACTCATAAGTCCACATACTTAATAAAATACTAAATGATCATAACAGTAGCTAACAACAATAAAATCACTAAAAATATTAGATGCGACAACAAAATAGCAGTAGCAACAACCAAGACACGAAGAGAATTGTACTAACAAGTACTTAGATGATCATGGAAAACAATTTCTCCACACATTTCTATATGTAAAATCATTAATAATGGTATCAAGATCAATATTGTCTAACATATCTTTTTTAATACATAAAATAGTTAAATTATTAAACCTTTCTTGCGATATTGATGGCCTTAAGTAGGTTTTCAATAATTTAACTTTGAAAACCTTCTATTAGCTAATACTACAGTTATAGTTATAGTCAAATGAATTTGATAAGCAATTGAAACATTTGGATAATAATCTACAACTTTAACAAATTCAAGAATTTGTACTGATCACATTAACTTATTTGAGTCATTTGTATCAATTTTAATTTTGAAAAAAGTTCAACCAAATTCACATATGGCACAGGAAAAAGTAGTTATAAAATTAGTACAACATTCTCTTAATTCATTATTATCCAATCACCTCAATTTCTTCAAATCAAATAAAAATCAAATAGTAGTTTTAGATATCATTAATTGTTCAAATCTATTCTTCAACAAAGCAATTGCTATATCTACAATAGCTAGAAAGGAACTAACTTTGAAGGAATCCTCAGTTGATTTTATTTCTCCATCATGATCATTTTCATCAAATCCTCATTATCGTTATCTTTAAACATTTGTAGATTATATAATTTAAAAACATTTATTCGTAAATTATCTGATATCTATTATTTTAAAGGTTAATTTACAAATTAGTGCATTGTAAGTTATAAATATTTAAACTTCAATTGAAACATGATTTATGGGCAAGCGAAGGGTAGCACATAAACTGTAAAATAGTTTTGTTAAATTTGGCCATGACGTCTAGATGAAGACATTTGTTAATTATTCTTATAATACTCACTTGTCTCTAAACTAATAGAATCTTCTTCTCTTTTAGTATGTACTAGGCTTACGCTTAGGCCTATGCTTATGTGTGTTACATGAGTTATTAAAGTAATGGCATGTTATTTAATTAATATTCAATTTGAATTTATGTACTTTATTTGTCTTATACAAAATGTTTATTATTTACTGTAACACATATTTAATTAATTTTTTTACATAATATATAAATTTTTTACATAATAAATGTTTTAAGTGTTAAACTAGCAGATTGCGCAGTAATATAATGCCCACTTAATTTAATTCTACGATTGTTTATTTTAAACATGTTATATTATTATATTATTTAATGTATAAATGAATAGCGGGTACTTTTAAAATTTGTAATAAAATCATAAATATTTAAATAATGAAATTTGTATTTTCTTAAGAAGGCTTAAATTTGTTACATTAAAAATATATAAGTTAGAATATTAGAAATGAATTAGTAATATTAGTTAGTAAAAATTTGGAATGAAAAATTTAAAAATTTAGTAAATGTATAGCGTAATGTATTTGTTATAAATGGATAAAACATATAAACTAAATTAAAAAATTATAATATTTAAGTAAAAAGTAATAAAGATATATAGTGGATGTGACTCAAACAAAATAAGTTAAAAATAAATAAATATTGTGTAATTTAAAATTTTATGATAAAATTATAAATATTTAAATTTTGAAATTTATAATAAGAATAGAATTATGATAGAATTATTAAAAATTTATATATTAGAATATTAAAAATGGATTAGTAAAATGAGTTATTAAAAATTTGTAATATTGTAGTTTATTAAGGTAAAAACAAGTCATATGTTACATTAATATTGCGCAATTTAAAATGTTGTCATAAAATTATAAATATTTAATGTAGGTACATTTTTTTATCCTAAATTAACTATTGTAGTTAAAACAAATGTTAAATTTTGTTGCCATAAATTAAATATTTTAGCTAATTGAGATAATGAAAAAAAAAACATTGTAACATGTCATATTATTTAATGCGTACATGAATATTGTATAATTTAAAATTTTTTGATCAAATTGTAAGTATTTAAATGTATGTTAAGAAAGGAATTATTATAGAATTATTAAAAATGTATGAGTTAGAATATTAAAAATCAATTATTAAAATTAGTTTGCAAAATTTTGGAATGAAAAAATTAAATAATTTAGGAAATCTATATTGTGATTTATTTGTTATAAATGGATAAAATATTGAAAGTAAATAGAATAGTACAGTTGAGTCACGGGTGTGACTTATTAAGTCACGCCTGTGACTGATAAAAACTAATTAAAAAATATTTCAATTAATTAAAGTAAGAAAAATCATGTCCATAACGTGACTGAATTAACTAAGCAAAAAAAAAAAATTATTGGCCATAATTGATTTTACAGTCTTTAACCTAATTTTGAAATCATGCTCGTTCTAGATGAAACAAAAAATATTTAATATAAGCGCAATGTGAACGTTTAATTTGTGAGTAGAAACTTTTGTTTCTTGAATAGTTTCATTTTATTATATATGTAAATAAATGTGATTCTTGATATATTCATATCGTGGCTTGCGTCTTTATATACACAGATGGTGTATCTCCTAGAGTTATGTTACACGATATACTCTCCTAGAATGAAACTATTACATATAATTACATGCTAAGTATGGATATGAATTCAGAGTGATTTGAGGCTATTGCTTAGTTGATGCAGTGATGGAGTTAAATATGGAATGATATATGTGATTGGCTCCATAAATGTTGGGTATCTCTGTCACCCCCCGCAAACCGAGCAATCTCGATTGAACGAGTTTGGAGGAGAGTAGGTGATGATGGTGCTTGTGTAACGGTTTGGTGAGGACATCTGCTGGTTGATCAATGGATGGGATGTAGTGAACCTGATGGCTACCTATGGCTGCCTTTTCCCTCATGAAATGGTACTCTAACTCAATATGTTGCGTGCCAGCATGAAAGACCGAATTGACTACCACGTATATAGTGGATATATTGTCACAATAGAGATGGATAGGGAATTGGAGGGGCACGTCAAGTTCATAAAGAAGATAGCACAACCAAGTGGTTTCGACACATGAATGTGAGAGAAAGCGGTATTTGGACTCAGCATTAGATTGAGGAATGGTAAGCTGCTTTTTAGAACTCCAGGAGATAAGGTTGGAACCAAGATATATAAGATAGCCACTGGTGGAGCGTCGAGTATCAGGGCAAGTAGCCCAATCGGCATCAGAGTAGGCACTAAGATGGATTGTGTCTTGTTGCGCACAGAAAATGAGTCCATAGTCTAGTGTTCGTTTGATGTAGCAAAGTATACGGCACGTAGCCTCAAGATGATTGTGGCATGGTGCACTCATGAATTGGGAGACTGTGTTGATAACATATGCAATATCTGGTCACGTCAATGTAAGATATTGCAAGTAACCAACAAGTTCACGAAATTTTGTAGGAGATTTTAAGCATGGAGCATTGTCATTGGAAAAAACCACCTTGGCTACTGTTACAAAGGTATTCTGGGAGACTTGAACTTTCACCCGAAGTTGCTCGCTCACACCCTTTGCACGGTAGTTTCACTTAGATCTGTTAAAGTAAGACTCAGCCTTTCCCTAACTCTCGAACTGTTTCCCTCGCACACCCTCGAAGAAACAACGCGGAAGCAATAAAGAAATATAGGCAACAAAAGAACACACAGAGATACAGTCAAAAGATCAACTTTATATTACTTTCCCTCAAAGAATACAAACAATGCTCTCTCGGAATGACAGAATCAATCAATGAATGAGTGAATGAGAAGAGCAAAGCTCGAATGAACTATATATAGGCACCCAAGCCTGAAGTCACAGATTCCCACTAAATCTGTACTACCCAACATCACGTCTATCCTATCAGATAAGATAATATAAACCAATTGGATGACACCCCCATCCAAATAGGATTCTAACTGATAAGATAAGATCTAACAAGATAACATAAGAT
>JANIJH010000003.1:50849787-50872869 GCA_024520975.1 Erythroxylum areolatum
GCAAATTAAACTAGAGACATGGAGCTACAACTTATCTGAAATAATTAAATTTCAATTTGGGCCTTAAGATTTTCAATTTTTGGACCGAATTCGGGCGTAGTATTCAGTCTTGGTATAGATGTGAGCCCTCCATGCGGCTATGTTTTCGAATATTGGACTTCGGTAGCGGGGTCCAACATCATTGGCCTGATTCCTTTTACGTCCGTTAAACTCCAATTAATTGAAGGTTTGTATTATTTAAATAGTGTCACCAAATTTTCCTTTTTCCCTTCGGACAACCTTTTTGAAATGATCGCTGGTAATGACTCTTCATCACCCAAATAGACATATTTAAGGTGATTAGGTAGGGCTTTCAATTCGATCTTCTAAGCCTGCAAAATAGAAGGTAACATTGTCTTGTGATTTATAGTAAGTTCAGCATTCAAAGTTTTTGATCTATTTGCATTACTGATAATTATTACGCAACTTCACAAGTTTCATTGATTTGCTCGTTGACTTCTGATTTAGCCTTAAACTCCAACTCATCTTCAATTTTTCTTAAGTAAATAGGTCCTGCACAAATGAATCCATAATATCCATATGATAGACAGATTGAAGATCATTAGGGTATTTTATGGTGTCAAACTCTACAAAACGAGTACCCTCATCCACATCAATTTTCATCTTGGTTATCTTCATGAATAACCTACCCAATAGAATCGAAGCCAAATGTTCCACACTATCTCTATCCATTTTCAGGATGTGAAAATCCACTGAAAATACCAAACCATTAACTTGGACTAAAACATCCTTAATAAACCCAATAGGATGCACATACTAATAATTAGCTAGTTGAATTATCACATTAGTCTTTTTCAAAGAATTCAAATTTAAAGCTTGATAAATTGAGTATGGCATGACATTAATAGATGCACCTAAGTCTAACATGGCACACTCAAATTTTTTATTACCAATAACACATGGAAGTGTAAACATACCTGGATCTTTGCATTTTTTCAGTAATTTCCTATTTATCACAACTGATACATTTTTAGCCAAAACTGTTCTCTCCTTGTCCTTCAGCTTCCTTTTATTTGTGCATAACTCCTTTAAGGATTTTGAATATTTCGAAACTTGCTTGATGGCTTCTAGAAGTAGTATATTGATTTTCACCTTCTTAAAAGTTTCTAAGATCTCTGTTTCATATTCATCGTCTTTTGATTTAGCCAACTTGTTAGGAAAAGGAGGTAAACGTGTAGTAATTGATATTGTTAAAGATGAATCATTCTTTCACCTTTGTTGATTCTTTAGTTGGAAGTTCTTCCTTCTTTTCTCCATCATCATGCTTTTCTACCTCCATTGGTAAAGAAGTTCCAGATTGAATTTCCTTACCACTTCTCAAAGTCATTGCACTCATATTCTCCTTAGGATTCATCACCATTTAGGAAGGTAATTTTCCTAATGCTTGGGCTTCCAACTTACTTATCGAGGTGGTTAATTGAGTGATTTGATTTTCTAAGTTTTGAAGGCTTACCTTTGTTTCTTGTTGAAATTGTTGAGTATTATTAGTAAGCACCTTAACAATTTCATCTAAAGACATACCTGAATTTGAAGATTGAGGTTGAGCATATATAGGAAATTGAGGTTGGTTAAAAATGTAAGGTTGATATTGTTGTTGACTTCCTTGATTTCCATAGCTCAAATTTCCCTTTATCCTGGATTGTAGTAATTGGAATAAGGGTCATACTTTTGTTGAGTTTGACCAAGAAAGCCCCCTATTATGTTAACTTCTTGAAGAGACTCTTGTTGTAATGTAGGGCACACATCTGTACGATGTCCAGAGAATGACCATATTCTGCACACTCTTGTTGATTGCAACTAACCCACAGCTATTTGACGAACTAGAGTAGTTAAATAAGAAATTTTATTCTCAAGGTGGATGTTACTTACCTCATTCACACACTTAATAGCTCCATCGATCCTTGTCCCAAACTGTTGAGAATTTTTGGCTATAATTGATATCAACTGTCTAGCTGCCTCAGATGTTTTGTTTACCAAAGCTCCTCCATTACCTGCATCAACTATACTTCGATCTATTGGCAATAGTCCTTCATAAAAGTACGAAATCAAAAGTTGATCGGGAATTTGATGATGTAGATAGTTGGCACATAACTATTTAAACTTTTCTCAATATTCATATAATGTTTCTCCTATAATTTATCTATTGGACCCCGATTCTGGAGCTCCAACATTTGGAGTCATAAAACGTGAACAAACACATTTCTTCAACTTCTGGACAGATTTTGGGAAACCTTAAACTAGAATTACAATTTGAATTCTTCATAACATTTGTTCCCCATTGTCTTAAGTTTCTAATGGCACTAAAGTCATTCCATTTGGTTCGGAAATTTGAAAGTTAGGGCCTAAATATTTTCTGACTGTTATTAAACTAGAATAGTACATTATAACCAAATTTCATCCCAAAATCGAAATTCTTAGGGACTGATTTTAAATTCTATTCCTTTAGATAATTTTTAGCTCTATATCTCTAATTTATTTTGAAATAAAAATCATCTCATTCAGAGCTGTACAGATCAAGATACCATCAAAATACCAAAATATGTTCAGTAAACTATCCAATTCATACTCTTCCAACCCATACCCTTACTTTGATTCAATAAATCTTTTTCAAATCAACATCAAAAGCTATAAAATTTTATGCAGAGGTAGAAAAATGAGTTAGGAATCTATTGGTATAAGAATCACTTCATTTGGAGGTTGTCTAAGAAAGTTATGGCCGAAAGAATCAAGCAAGGTTTTGTCCTCAATCATAATGGACCTGTTTTGGGAAAATTGGCATAACTTTCTCTAGAAATGTCTAATTAAGGTATTATTTGGACGATTTTGAAGAAGACTTCTAGATATACAACTTTCATGAAGACAAAAAAATGATATTTTTTATCTAGAAGATCAAAATTGAACCAGATAGTGGGTCAGACGAAACTTGACTAAGGGTCAGACGAAAGGCTTCAGTCTGAGACCTATTTTGGGACATTTAGAATAACTTTTTCTAGAAATATCGAATCAAGGTCATTCTTAGACGGTTTGAAAGAGGACTTATAGATCTACAACTTTCATGAAGACAATAAGTGATATTTTATCATCTAGAGGGTTAAAATTGAACCAAATGAAAAGCCAGACGATTCAATCTGAGATGCATCAGACGATTCAATCTACAGTGCATCAAACGATTCAGTATACAGTAGATCAGATGATTTAGTCTATAGTGCATTAGATGATTTAGTCTATAGTGGATCAGATGATTCAATCTAAGATGCATAAGATGATTCAATCTAAGATGCATCAGACAAAGGTATTTCTATTGGGTCTTCCTCACATCCCCAATAGTTCTAAATCACTAACTATACTCTCCAAAGCACCTCCACTTATAAAGATCATAACTTTCAACTTCGATGTCCAAAAATTTCATACTATATACCGTTGGAAAGATAGAAAGATAAGCTATAATATTCTAGAAGATAACTTTGTCTAATTTAGCCTAAATTAATACAATTTTTCTCCTGAAGTCAGAATACAAAATTTACCCCTATGGAAGACTTAAAATTTGCACTGTACAAACTTGGAATGTCCTGAGCATAACCATTCAGTTACCCAATTGACTTCATTAAACTCTCAAATCTCAATTTGGCTCATTACATTCAACTACTTCTTATCGTATATATATATATTATGTAATCCATGTTCAAATATCATCTACTTAAGTTGATAATCATCTCAAGTTGATAACTTCTTCACGTATATCTAATTCCAAGTCATTTCATCCATATGCAATTCATATTTCATTAACAACAAAAATAGGAGTTTACGAAGCTTTAATGGCATTCCAAGCCACATTACATTATCGATATTAAAATCCAAAATACAAAAGATACAAAACCCCAATAATTCTCGAAATGTGTCTAAAGTCTTGCTTTTACAAAATCTAACTTAATTTACAAAACATTACAAAAGTAGTATGATTCCTCGATTCTTGGTTACTCGATCTTATTTTTTTCACTACAGATGGGATGAAAAGGGAGGTGAGATTGAAAGCTCGTGAGTAACAAGTTTATAACGAAAAAATAAGCAAAATCTTTGAAACATTCACTTATCATAGAAAATTCTCATTGACTTTACAAAATACATATTTCTTAAATTCTCATCATGCAGTTAAATTCTCAAGCTACAAAACATGAATGCATCGAATTTGTTAACATAATATAAGCACATAAAAATGATTTGGGTGGATCCAAAACAGAACGTATTATACATTTCTCATAAGAGTCCTATGTAGTTGTGAACAAAACGTACTAAAGCAATCCCACATAATAGTTTTACGTGGTCGTGAATTTATGGGAGTCTCGGAAGGAGCTCCGTGTCCCTAACGGACAAACGGGAGAAGCCTTTAGTCAAAATGTACTTGATATACTTAGGGGACCACCACAAACCCACATAATCATGCATTTCACATCTTGAAAACTTATTGTCCAAAATAACACTTTTCCAAAACTTGATTTTTCGAACACATAAGATATTTCGAAAACATGATTTCATAAACATGTTATCTTTTTAAAAATTACTTTTAAAGTCTTTTCATAAATCATTACACAATTCATATAACAACATATTGTAATTTCTCAAATCATTCACAAGCAATAAATGCAACACTTATGACGTAATTGAAAAATCATTAAACTTCTTTGATTCAAAGAAAACATTAGTGACTTATTTACTCTATTATAAACATGTACCCACCTTAATTTTCTTTCTTAAAAACTTGCTCAAAATGCCTCTTCTCTTGCTCCTCTTACCTTTCTTGATCCCCTTATATACGAACAAAAATTCCACTAAATAAGGTTTTCAATTGAAAATCCCGCAAAGCACAATCACTAAAATTGGTGCTAGAATACTTAAACACATGCATTTTCTAAACTCCATGAACTAAAATCTTTCCAAAAATTCAAAAAATTTAAAATGATCTTACCTTGATTCTTCACCAAATGAAGAGATCTTTGGCTCAAATGGAAGCTCTTCCTTTCCTCTACCTTTCTCCTTTCTTGAACAACCTCAAACTTTCTCTTAAAAACCAAGAAATGATAAAACCTTAACTGTCTTTCCTTCTTTTCTCTCCTCTCCACCGAAACTCTCTTCTTTCTCTCTTCTATTTTTGTTCTTCTCTCTCAATTCACGTTTTTCCTTCTTGAAAGAACAAGACAACATTTCTTCTTTCATTTCTACCCTTAATGAGTCCAAAAATTCAATTTTTCCCTTCCTTATAAGCTTATGTTCTTTTATCCTTAAGTGTCTTGCCAAAAATTCCTTTGAACATTCTTATAACCTTAACACTTTAATTCATTAACCCATGCAACAAAATCCTACTAACATTGACATAATAATTAACTCTAAAAATAATTAATCCAATAAACCTCATAATTTATTTAATCATGCTTAACTTCAATGAAAAACATTTCGAGGGCCAACATTATCTTATCCCACATATCTCCTTTTTGATATTTGTTACTCTTGCTGCAGGAAAGAACTTCTCCAAAAATATTATTTTCATCTCGTTCCATGTTATTACTAAGCTAGGTGGAAGACAATATAGTCAATCTTTTGCCTTATCTTTTAATGAGAACGGAAAGGCCCTAATATTAATTTGTTCTTCATCACCTCTTGAAGTTTCATTCCAGAATATACAACATAAAATTCTTTAAGGTATTTATGCGGATCTTCACCTGCAAGACCATGAAAATTAGGCAGTAAGCGAATCAAACCAGATTTCAATTTGAAATTTATCTTAACATTTGGAAATTGAATGCATAAAGGTTGTTGATTCAAATTCGGTGTCGTTAACTCCCTCAATGTTCTAGAGTTGAGATTTGCCATCTTTTCGCTCACTTCTTGAAAATTAGAGTATTCACTAATTGTTAGATCTACTTCAACTTTCACGTCTGAAGGTGAAGGTGGATGGTTTTTTCTTGCTTAGTCTCTTTCTCAAACGACGCGTTGTCTTCTCAATTTCTATATTATATTACGATTTACCTGTCTGAAAAGCATGAGTCATACAAGATAAGAGGTTAACAGTAACTGTAAAATAAAAAGGCAAAGAAACTATGAAATTAAAATAGTTCCCCGACAACGGCGCCAAATTTTGGCCGGGTTGTTTAAGCCCCCAAAATAATTATGACTCTCCAAAAATTTGTAGTGGTTATAGAACCAGGTCGAATCCCTAAAGAACTAAACACTAGCTTCTTAGTTTCAATTAATAAGAGTGAATGGGGGGTTTTGATTAAATAACTAATTAACTAAAATTAATACGAAAACAAATTAAATACACTGAATTTAAAAACAAGAAAGTGAAGATTACCAAACTTCGATTCAAGGGAATTGTAACATTGATTATTGGTCTAAAGAGAACATTTTCACGATTCAAGCAGTTAGTCTGAAACATATTAGGATAGCCGTAATAAGTCTTAAATTTTTCTAAATTAATTGGGTCAAACCCAACATCTAAACCAAAACTTATCATCTATTGACTGAGTGTGATAACATTTCATGTCAAATAAATGATAGCAATAAGCTTCGTAAAAAAGACTAAACCCTAAATTAAATAATCAAGACAACTACAACTATTCAATTTAATTATCATGTTTATCATAAGTTAAATATAGAAATTCATAAATATCCTATTTGTTATTTGTACCAATCTTTTATGACAATTACAGATCATTGGATTCCTAGATAGTGATAGAATAATCAATATTAAATTAACTTGTTAGATTAATCAGATATTAATCATTCATGAAATATGAGAACTTAAAATAAGAAATACTTGAATTAAAACGTGAATAAAAGTTTGAAACACAAAACATCACAAAGTTACAACTAGAATATCAAATTCCCTTGAATCAGAAAGATTTAATTTAGTCACACATGGATTTCACTCTAATAACAAAAATAGAAGAAAGATAAAAAATTGCTAAAAACGTAAGAAGAGAGAACCTCTTTCTGTTGCGAGAAACGTCTCTTTTATAAGGTTTTCTGATCTAATCCTAATCTAATTCTTACTTGTAAAGATGTCTTTTTAAAGCAAATTCAAATTCAAACTCTTATATGATAAGCATAAGAGAAAGTTTTCCAGTTAAATTTCAACTCTTTAAGTAATCAACCGCCTTATCCACTACAGTAATCTCTTCACTTATCCAAGAATTGTCATTATCTTCAATATAGTCCTAATTTAATGCAATCTCTACTATTCATTTCCTAAAATAAAAAAACATTAATTTTAACAAATAAGCACAAAAATAAATTCAAAACAAATGAGATAATATCAAATAATATATCAGTATTATATCTTATCAAAAGACAAGTATAATTTTACGAGCTTCTTAAGCTTATCTCACTAGTTTTTTTTCTTCTATGCAGGAAGACTAATATGAATGCCAATTTATCAAATGCTAATTGTTTGTAAAATGTTTTTCCATTCATTTAACTATAGAGAAAATGAAAGAGACATCTTAGTACAGCAACAAGACTTGATCATCACGAGCAAACACATAAATATATAAATTAAGAAGAAGCTTACAAGACTTAGTGCCCGATGTAGAGAGCTATAATGCAGAAATGACCATGCACTGGCACCATTGTAAATATCATAAATGCATACAGGCTATCATGTCTGTTTCATCTCCCCCATCCCTTTTATTAACTTGGAACTTTAGTTTTTAACAATTTTGAGCATTATGATTGGGAAGTGGTTAGGCTTGATTAATTCAAGTTTGGGAAGTTAGCCCTATGATTCAAATGACACTCACCTCAACTGCAAAACATATTCATTTTTAATCTTAAGTTTAAGAAACAAATCTTCTTAAATATCATTTTAGAAAGCTTCCTCAAAATAATATCATGTTAAGTAGTCCAAATAGCCTTTGGGCCTAGCTTTAGTTATGCTGGCCTAGTCTGTTGTCATCTATAATGCCAATTCTCATTTTAGATACCAACGTTTCTTTCCGTCCTCTCTTTAAACTATATATAAGTAAATAACTCTAAATTTCAAGAGTCTTTTAAAAAGACTAGTATGGAAAATCAAGAAGACAAACCAATCGAAACTATTGAAGGGACACGTGATTTTCAGATTCTGCAGGTAAGACAATAGAAAGTATGGTATTAATAAGAAATACCATACCTCTTCTGTTTCTAACCTCTCAAATTTAGAAATTTCCATACCATGCAAAACATTCCAATTTGATTCATTTAGAGATAGAAACAAAGATAAATAGACAGGAAGATGGAGATAAAAAGACACAGATAATAAGATAAATTGGGGCAAATGGAAAATATAGAATGACATTCATATTACCAGCAGAAATATCCAACTGATAATATAAAACTTGGATGAAATAATAAAAATATGTAACCTATTAATTATGACAAAACTCAAGCAATTGTTTAGAGTTTTGTCATTTTAAAATTTAATTAAAATATTTTTATACCATTAGAGTTCTTTGAAAATGATATTAAATATTAAATTTTAATAAAAAATTTTAAATTTAAATTACTCCTTTTTCTATACTATTTTCAAACAGTTATAATGAAACAACTTATACTTTATAAGCTTCTCTAATCATATAGCACCATTCTCATAAGTGAATCTGATTGTAGATTACTTCTTAACAAATTCTTCTGTATTATTGGTGACATATCAAAACCTATAAAAATTAGTTTTTAAATTACAATTAAAACGAATTTTGAAATTGTTATATTAAGAATTAAGAGAAGAAGAAGAAGAAGAAGAAGAATAAAAGAAAGTAGAGTTTAGAAAATAAGAAATACTAGAGACAGAAGAGGAGAGAAAATAAAAAAATAGAAATACGTTTCTTGTTGATTGATTACTCTTTGAGTATTAGAATACATCTTTTATATCACTCTCATGATCAATCACATTTGAATATATATTACGCCTATTTTATACTATTATTATATGTACCAATAAATCCTCCTTAACAACCTTGTCCACAAGATTGAAAATGAAAGTTAAAATAGGTTTTCACCTCTATGATCAGAAACTAAGATGATGTTTATATACGAAAGCACAAGTGTTTTCCTTTTAGTGTTGGTATGCCCTTCAGACCATTGTCACTGGGTGAGGCAACATCCTCTAGTGTCTTAACAATCTGATCATTATCACCATTGTACACAAACCTCGTGTGCTTTCTAACAAACCTCTCTTTCATGTTCATTTTCTTAATGTCTGCATAAAACTCTTTAAACAATCCCTCATTTTCTTAGTAATTCTCGTCTCTTGTTTATTCTGCATGTTTTTGAGATGGTTCTTCTTCTTTAAATACTTCTTCCTTGACTTAATTGTCATAACTATTTGATTTAACCTAATTGGACCAAGTCAATTCATAGGTTGATGACGATCTTGACAACGATGATAATGATAGAAGAGACAGAGATCAAACCAAATGTGAATTGTGATAAACATTGTTTGAATAGGATTTTTATTTATGTTATATCCTTTTCCATATTTTGCTCAATTTTATAAGTTGAAAGAGCATTGATTCTTCAAATTGTTTCTTTGATGTATATTCTGCCCGTCTTTATCATGATTCAATTGGACTTTGAATTATATTGATGCTTCGGTTGACGCGTAATTCTCTAATGAATATCATTTTGAGCCAATTTGTCATAATACCAACCAAGGTACCTATTATCGAAAAGAAAATATTTTAGATATCTATCATTTAAATACAATATCCTTACAATTAAAAAGATAATAAACAAAAAATTAAGAAAACAAGAATACAAATAAAAAAATTAGATGAAACAAAGAAAATAAGAATCAAGAATCAAAGGTTGAAATGAAACAAAGAGAATAAAGAGTCAATAAATCAAAGATTGAGATGAAACAAAGAGAACAAAATCAAGAATCAAAGATTGGGATCAATAAATAAGAATAAAAAGATCAATTCTAGTATAGAAGAAATATTGATGGAATTAATCTTCGGAAAAGATGATTGAATCTAATACCAAATATTATAATTAAAATTGGTTTTGTAATTATTATATCAAAAATTGAGAGGAAAAGAGGTAGAATAGAAGCAAGTAGAGTTTGGAAAATAAGAAACGCTAGAGAGAATAAATAGATGGAAGCAAGCTTCTTGTTGATTGATTACTCTTCAAGTATTAAAATACATCTTTCGTATTACTCTTATGACCAATCACATTTTAACATACATCATGCATATTTTATATTATTTTTATATGATATCAAATATTACGATCAAATTGAGTTTTAAAATTATTGTCTCAAGAATTGAGAAAAAAAAAACAGAAGAAAGAAGAGTTCAAAAGAGTAGAAAAGGCAAAAAGAAAAAAAAAGGATAATAAAATTCTTATCGGTCCGTTACTTTTCAAATATTAGAATACTTCTTTTATACCACTGTCATGATTAATCATATTTAAATACAAACTGTGTGTATTTTATATTATTTTTATACGTATCACATAGACCTTTCAAGATTTCAGAAATTGATGACTTCGTGGAATGGGCAGCAGATGATGATGTGACAAGCTATTGTACATGGAATACATTCACTTCCAAGGATGTCATGGGTTCTCGCCTTTGGTCTAAAACAATCTGCGTTAGGAGAGACCGGGTCAAACATTGTTATGCCCGGAGTTGTCCAAAATGAAAGAAAGGGCTGAGACTTGCTATATCATGGGACCGAGGTAAAAGTATAGCAACAGAAGCAGGAAATATGGACATGTTAAGGGCTAGAACGGAATTGGAAGCATTTGGAGAGGGTCGAGGGGCTTATTTTTACAGAAAATAAGGTTTCACAAAAGGTACTGAGAGAAAGCTGGGCCTGTGAGGATGGTGGTGTGAACATTATCGTCTATAGCATTGTAGCAGCTGACTTATTAAGAAATGTTCCGAATGTAACTTTATATTAAAACAAATATACTTCCTCTCACAATATGCCATACAAGAAACACAAGAACAGTCTCTCCTGATCTTAAAGACTCCAGCCAACAAGAGATCAGGCAGAGAAAGTCGCATAAGAAGAGATCAAATAGAAATGATACATAGAAAAATGGCAAAAAGCATCTTTACTCACATTTGCAATAATTTTCTTTTTCAGTTGTGAAACGACAATATCCCCTTTATCTTTAAAGAGGTACATAATAAGAAGTTTTGAGTTTCTTAATACAGGCATAACACAGAGGTCCAACTGTACAAAAGTGCCGCCACTATTTTACTTGGGCAGCAACAGCAGCTTTTCCCTGGCACAACCTAAACCATCATCTACAGCTTTACTTGTATTTTCCCTCTCATTTTTCATCTTTTTGTGAAAATTTAATACAGTAGCCTCACTTAAAGGCAATTAAGAGAATTTCTTGTCTATTCACAATTGGGAACTTGGAATGTCTCAAGGTGTAGAATTTACTTGGATGTCTTGTTGCAGGGGTAAGTTTGGCTGATCAACATGCGACGGGATGATAAGTCGCTGTAAAGGCTTGAGAGCTGCTGCAAGCTCTGCAAATGATGGCCGCAAGTTTGGATCGCTGGAAATAACAAAACATTGACAACCATTAAGCAATTGAATTCATATTAGGAAAGCGACGTAACTTGTAGAATATTTTAGAAATGTATTATCTTCTAATCTTACTTCTGCCAACATTCCCAAATTATCCTAGCAACTAAGGGATCAATTTCCTTGGGTATTTCAAGGCGACGGTTCTGGAAACCTACTGCACCAACAACTTGCATTGGGTTCATCCCACTCCATGGCAATCTTAGTGTTGCAAGTTCCCAGAGAATTACTCCAAAACTATATACATCACACCTGTACATCAAAAAAACAAACACGCATTTATTATAAAAGTACTCCAAATTGCTTCAAGGCAATGGCTGACATAAATTACTGTTAATTCCCAATTTCCATAAGACATTCCTGCATCACTTCTTTTTGTCTCAATTCCACAAGCTACAGTCAACAATTGTGACATCTATGATGCATCCTTCAACAAAATATAGCACCTGGAGGTATCACTAATGCAGGAATTTAGGGATCTAACGATAACCTTAGATGCCGCCATCCCTTAAGGAATTTGCTGAGATGAACAACAGCAATGTGCTGGTCCTTTTGCGAACGAATTCAAAATAAAACACTTTTCTACCCTAGCTTCCATACGATAACATTAATGCTTGCAAGAAAATCTTCAAATATTTCATTGTCTTACTAAAATTCATCTACTAACAAGTAAAGAGAAGAGGCCATGAACCTAATACATTGCTTAGATCAGATGCAACTACAAGAAATGAATTACATATACATTAGAACAGAACATCAGCAACTCACTTTTCATTAGATGGTTCATTGCGGAGAACTTCTGGAGCCATCCACTCAGGCTAACAGAATAAGACAGAGTCAGATGTTAAGATCAGAAATGGAAGTTTCCCTAACCACTGAAAGTTATAAAAGATAAATGGAAAGGGAGGGGAAAAAGAAAAGGTTAAAAAAAATCCTCACAGTTCCGGCTGTTGATTTTGATGACAAAAAGGTGTTATGCTTCAACCGTGACAACCCAAAATCACAAACCTGAAAGACCGTAACAATTTGTTAAGAAGAATGCCTAAAATTCAGTCAGTTTCTAGAACAAAGGACTGATTATAGACAACAACATGTGTTAAGACTAGCACAAGCTCAAGTCCCAGCCAGATAAGGAAGAAAAAACAAAACCTCAAACTCTATGCCCAATAACTTGTATAGCAGTCTCAAATACGCCACCACATATCATCCTTCAGCGGAAGGTGCATCATTTTATAGCTATATTTTGAAATAATCTATAGAATTACAAACATGTATACTTGGATTCAAATTTCTGTAATCACTACACTGTTTGTTTTGGAGAAATTATTCGTATCTAAACAGACTTCTTTAGCATAGAATCTGTCAACCACTCCACTTGTTCTTTATATCAATGTTTTCTTTAAAATGCGAAAAGAAACAGAGTTGATAGGCAAAACAAAAATTATACATCCCATGACTATGTCAACGTTGATATTTATGAGGTCTAATCCTGAGAGGAACCAGTTGATTGCTTAAAATATGTATAGATAACAGTAGGGTGCTGAATATCCTATTACAAAGCCCAGCTTGACTTGAGCAGTAAGTAAACGCACAGGCAAGCTACTGATTACTCTATTGAAAATGTCATGGAATAGTCCATGTATCAACAAGAACTTGGCATGCCTATAAAGCAATGAAACAGAACAACCATATACCTTAACATTCCAGTTTTTATCAACTAAAAGGTTTGGCGATTTCAAATCCCGGTGAACAATTGTTGGTGTACTCGTATGCAAGCAATTCATTCCCCTTGCCTGAAAAGAATAAGAAGATTTGAAATCTGAAAAGTGGATGTTTAATACAGATCTAAAGACAAAAGTATTGATAATTGCATACCACATCAAGAGCCATCTTTATTCTGCGCTTCTCATCAATTTGACAATTAGGACGATGAATAATCCGATACAAGCTTCCTCTGGAAACCAAACATCACCAAACAATATGTTCACAGAAAACATTTGCAATTATCAAACTAACCATGAACAACCCAGAAACCAGTTAAATCAGGAAAGTAAGAAGTGACTTTCTATTTTCTTGGGAGAAAATGAACCTTACTGATAAGATTAAAAACAGCATTGGTGTATCAAATAATACCTTGGCAGAAACTCTGAGATAATAGAGAGGTTAGGAGGACGAGTCACAGCACCCATGAATAGAACGACATTGGGATGGCGCAGTCTACGCATGATTCGCACCTTTATATCACATAATAAAACAACAAAAAAGTCTGTTTAAAAAATGAGACTACAGGGCTATATCTGATATATTAGATTAATTCTTCGAGTCCTTTTTGCGTCCCAAGATACAAATAAACAAGAAATCACAAAAATTACTAATGCATACCATCACTAACAATATCAAAGTCAGTAAGAAGATAGCACAGTTATCAAAACTTTGTCCAAATTTATCTCCACTTGCCCATAAGGTCCAAATTTTATCATCACTAGCCCATAAATGAAATATCAGAGTAGATAAATGAAAGAGTTAGCTTTCAAAAGGCATAGCAACCAGTCAGTTCTTATTTCCCTTGCAATCTTTTTGGCCTTGTAGTGGGCAAATAACAAATGTAAAGCCCCAACGAGCAACATATGAGTTTGTATTGAGGTAAACTTTGTTTACCTCTCGCTTGAATTCAGCCAAGGCAGCACCTGAGAAATCTTGGTCCAAAAACTTCTTTACTGCAACCTCCTGAATAAGCAGCAAGCCATCATACATAAGATAAAGCTCATGAATTAACTTCTTAATCCTAAAATGCAGAAAAGCAAGACAGTAAACCTATAGATTAAAGACACTGAAAGAAAAATTGTTAGGAAAATAACAAGCTTAGCATCAAATGGCAACATTCATTACAAGAGTCAGACTTGAACAAGAAAACCAAGAATGCTTTCTCATAATAAACAAATTAGCTTAATAGACATGTTCAGGTTCAAACATTTTACAACCACTTAATTATAACCAATGCTTAAACTTGTGAACATCAAGCTTACCGTTCCATTCCAATCAGCACGGTAGACCTCTCCATATGAACCTACACACAAGAAACATGATTGTGAGAGAGAGTGAGGGGCAGAGAGAGAGAGAGAGAGGGAGGGAGGGAGAGGGATGGGATGGGACTCAAAACTTGCATTTATGTAGATAGATTCAAGTAAGTATATTGATCAATATACATGAAAATATTGCAATTTTGGCTCTAGTAATGTCATCAGTAATGCATTTCTAATCTAGCAAAAGGGAGTTATTCTTTGAAGGTGTAAATCTATAACATATTCTGCTTACATAAAATGCACATAGGAAGGCCATAAAGAAAATAATCATGGCAACCAAATTTCTAATCAAATTAAATATCTCAGACCAGGCATGCTATTACCTAGTCCAATCCTTTCGCCTATAACCAGATGCTCCCAGGGAATTTCACAGTCACCTACATCTGCATCATCCAATATTTGATCAACTCTGTTCATGTTGGAGTCGGTAGGCAAACTTGGCCTTTCTGGATCTTTTAGTTTCAGATTGGGCACCATGAATCCGACATGATTGTGCTTTTCACCGTCATGAACAGCTATTTCACTACATTCATGCTCATAAGCCGTGGCTTCTGCATTGTTTTGTGAATTCATTGCATCAGTGGAGTTATCTTCTTGAGGATTCGTGATGATTCCCTTACCTACTGGCAATTCATAACACAGACTCGTGGCAGATGCCGAAACAGAACTAGTATTACTTGAAGAATTTTGAGTGTTGCCACTTCTAGATGAATTTGCTTTGGTGGATGGCTTGAAAGCCTGAGAATATACATTTTCCGATATGGTAGAGCTGGTGGAAGCTACGGATGACTGATTATAATTATTTGGTTCTCGATTAATTCTTGGATAGATGCCATCCATATAATCATACTCCTTTTTATTAGAAACCTCATTATAAGCATACCGATTCTTCCACATCAATGGTACAGGAGGTCGACCAGGAAGAGGATTCTTTTTCTGTCCCTGAAGCTCAGACTTATTCTCCAAAGGTTTATATTGTATAGCACTTTTTCCAGTTCCTTTAATATGAAATGGATTAAGATCTGCAAAAAGGTTTTTGGAATCCTCCATATTCTTTTCACCATATGGAACCACATTAACATTCAGTCTTACACCGTCACCAACTGCATGGGTACCCCGACTCCCCTTGTACAAAGAATTCCCAACAACAGAGGAGGAGAAATTGCCAAGTTGATTATAAGGAGCTCCTTCATTTGATAAGCCTGAAGAACTAACATCAGAGTCACAACCAGCACCTAGGAGTGAAGGTGAGGACACAGCATTTGATGTTCCAACAGAAGGTAAATTGCAATTCACTGAAGAGGTCTGACTAGTTCCTTCACCATGTAATGGCTTTATTCTACTGTGAGCAACTCCAGAGTCGTTAGAGGAATGCAGGGGAGGGACTTTACCTATGTTAGAGTTGTAGGGTTTGAAGGTAGTCTCCTTTGCACTAAGAATGTCAGCTGGTATAAGTGTCCCAGGAGCTGCCATGAGATCAACTAAAAACTCCCTGAAGGCATAAATATATGTTAAGTGAGCACAAGGTAACATAAGGACAATTTCCAGAAAGTTCAAAGTGTGTGCAAACCAGACAACAAACATTAACAATGTGTTTTGATGGCTCAAGCTGTAGCAAACCCTACGAATATTATTAGCTGAGATTGATGTTACATGGGTTTAATTCAGCTAGAAAACGATCTTCTTTTAATGAGAATAACTCTAAACACTAATTTGACTCCCAAGGAGTTATAGTTTTACGATTTTTGTCCTTAAGTGCAATTGTTATTAAACCTCTGGGGCCATTCTGTAGATTTCTCACATGCAAAATAAGCACAAACACACACACACACACACACACACAAAAGGGAAGCAAGCTGAAAACTAATTCAACGTTAAATTTCAAAAACAAACTACACTTCTCAATAGTCAATCCACACATTGAAAAGGACAGAAAAAAGAGAAAACTAATATAAGAGGAACAAGCTATAACCTTTCATTCTCTAACTTGATTATGTTGACAGCATCATCCTCAACACCGGTGTAATGACTCCCCTTCACCAAGCGACAAGGTAGCATTATATTGTCAGCCAATACCTACATTAAATGGAATGATGTAAAACTTCAAGTATATAGAAGATTATGAGGTCCTAGTAATAACAGAACCTTCAAGAGACCGCATAAAATATTTCAGAAAATGACACTAACCTTGAAAAGCAAAGCACGGTGACGAGACAAACCAATATTAATGGACCCAATAGGCAGTACACTTGTTTGAAGAGAAGTCCTCAACTGCACGTTCTTTTCCATCCACCTTGCCAGCATAAGATTTGCATCTTTTACTGGCCCACCCATGTGTAATGTTACAACTTCAGCCAAACGTTGAACCAACATTCCAATTTCAGTAGGAGGGCAACCAAGGGCAATACATTGTGCTACTTGAACCAACTCTTCTAAAACATGATCAAATTGTCGGTTGACAATTACTGCTTCAAATCCAGAATTCCCAAGGTTTGTTTCTAGCTCTGTTAGAGATGGCATTTTTGCATGAAGAGCTGAGCTTGTGGAGAATAAATCGTAAAATCCATCCACTACTTTCTCTTCATAGTCAAGCACATTATATTCCTGAGTAACCAAATTGACAGAAGTTGAGATGAATATAATTCAGACAAAAATAAATTGTTTTGGGTACATTTTGACGATGATAGCACAGAAATCATAATATAAGTACAACAACATCAGCAACCTGAATAAAATTGGGAGTCTACGCCACACTTCAACAAGAAACTTAAAACAATTGGCCCAACCAACATAACTTTAGAGCAGAAGCTGCTGAATTTCTCAAGGAACTGCTGCATCTTTGAAACAGCAATGGAGGACTCAAGTGTACCACAAAGAAACTCATTTTTCATTGACTTAATAATATTAAACCAAGTTAAAGTCCAGGTATTTAATTTCCAAGATATAGTCGCCCAGTCTGAGTTCTGAACTACGGGAAAGCTGTGCTCAGTATCAATTGCTAAATGAAATATAAGACAGATTACATGCGTGTCAGAAGGATGCCAAAATTGTCAACCCCATGTAAACAAAATACTGAAATGTAAGCAACTGAAACAACAAAGAATGTGGCAACACAATTCATTTAAGTTATACCTGTGCACCAAGATTAACTGCGACATATAGATAAGCATTTGAAAACAATCCTATTGCTCAAAAGCCAAATGCTCCATATTCAAAACCAGGTTCCCAATTTCAAGATTTGATTAGATTAATTAACCATGGAATTTAGACAAACTGCCCAATTAAAATCTCAATTGAAACAAAAATAAAATTCAGGATTATCTTCAAACTCTATATGAATACCCAAATTAGAGTCAGCCTCAACAAACCAACAGTTGACTCGACCTCATTTCCCCCATTCAACAGTGTAAATTCCAAAATTTGGGAGCACAAATTGACCTAATCAGCTGCGACTCAGTACCAAAATTCAAATTCAGAACTATAAGCATCAACGATCAGAAAACAAGAATTGAACACCAGTATTCGGTATAATTAACTGGAATTTCCAAAAATTGAACTCTTTCCGCATAAACTCACGCCAAACTCACCCAATACTGCCTCGACAAAGCCTCCGCGTCAGCTTCACCTTCCCCTCTCTTCACATCGATCGGATCATTATGATTCCCTCCTAAGCTCAGCAGCGTCGCTTGCCGGATCTGATCCTTCTCCGGATCATCTCTAAAATCCGAATTCGACGCGCTGATCGCCAACGCCAACTGCATCTGAAATTCCTCCTCTGACGAGAAGTAATCGGAAAGACTGTTGGCGGGTGCTGCCAACGACTGCGTGGTCGTGTTCGTGGTTGTAGAAACGATGGCCGTTGGAGATGGGGAAGACGATGGTGGACTGGCCGGAGAGTTGCCGGAGGAGGCCGCTCGATGATCGGAAGCACATGATGGCGATGCACCGGCTTCGTTTGACCGGTGTGGCTCGTGATTGCTGCCTATATGAAGCTTCTTGAAAATGTGCTTCATTGATTTTTCCTCTCTCTTCTAACCTTTTCTTCACTTTCTCTCACTCCTATTCTTGTATTTGTTTTCAGTTATAAGTAACTAATTTTTTTTTTCTCTTTCGGTTTCTCGGCGTTTCCTTCAGTTTCTCGTCCTCCGTGTGTTCGGGTTTTGTTTTTCGAGAGAGAGAGGCAAAACTTACAGGAGACTCCTATGTGTTGTTCTGAGACATATACGAAAAGGGGCATAATTTTGGTCGAAATTACCAAACGTTAACGAGTCAATGAGACGAAGGCATCGCGCTTGCGTGGCAACTTTGATATTGTTAGGGGCGTGTTTGGAGGGAGACGTACGAAGAAATAGAATTCGTATGAATAATTCAAGATATTAATTAATGCATGAATAATGATACCAATATAAAAAAGAATAAAAATTCAGTATTCATTCAATTATCTATTTATTAGTGGGCCAACAATAATTAATAAGTGAAGTTTATAATACCAATAAGAATTATTTATTTGTGATTTACATAAACACTTGCAGCTCAAATAAACAAGAATTATCGTCTATTGAAAATAAAAATATTTTTATAATTTGATTATTTATTAAATAATGAATTGGTTAAAGAAGTGTGTTTCTTTAATATTTCTCACTATATTAAGATAATAATAATAACAATTCAGTAAAAATTCTACTGAAGCATGAAATTTTGGAAAGTCCTATAATATATAGTCTTATTCATTATTAATAGATAGACTGTTATTGATAAAAAAAATGCACATAAATTTTTTTGATGGTATTTGATTATAATAAAAGAGGATATTTAGAATGGAATCCGTATTTTTCTTTTAACATTTATTATTAATTTATTAAAGACTTGGTAAGCTTATTTGTAAATATTTAGTCAAAGAAAACTAAAAAATGAGTAGATAGGGTTATTAGAATTACTAAATGATAAATTTTTACTTTTTAGAACTTGTTAGTATCGCATTTGAGATAAATTACTTTGGGTTGACTGACTTTAGCTTTAATACCAAATTTAGGTATGGCTTTGCTTAACCGTATCAATCAATCCATATAAAAGTAGAAATTAGGATTTTATCTTTAACTGAAATGTCAAAAGAATACATAAGTATCCCATAAATCAACATAGACTATAATCAAATTTAGATCATCAATATAATTAGACTACTAGTTTTAGTAAACTTGCCCTACCTACGTCACATCATATCTATAAACTTTGAGCATACATCAGAACGCCTTCGTCAACTTTGATTTCCATTATTCATATAAATTCATAGGCTATTAAAACCCCTAAACTTCAATTTTTAAAGAGAAGCCAAGACGATGTGTTGACATAAGTGCTGTTAGGAGGGAAATCGTCATTGTTGCTATTGCAAAAAAGCTAATCTCTTAATCAAACAACAAAATGACAATCTAAGGAAAGATGATTAAAGGTCTCGACAGGTTTTGAACAAAATAAACAGCCAGTAAATACAAAGTTTATAGAAAGAGAGTTTGTCTTTAGTTGTAATTTTTGGTTTGCAAGCGATCCAAAGGATGATGCTATATTTAAGGAGATTTGGAAACCATACAAGGTTGTACTTGAGAGCAAATGGGGTTGGTGATTAACGCGCATGAAAATATACACATTTTAAAAGTATTTTGTTTAATTTTAATGTTAAATTATCTCATTTTACTTCATTTTTAATTTTTAAGATATTGTAATAAATTGATCATGAGATAAAATTATTCAAGAATTAGAGGCTATTTTAACTTAAAAAATATGAAAAAATCATAATTATATTGAAATATATCTTATATAAATCAAATACAGCAAAAGATACAACCTAAAATATAGCCTAACGATAGTACCTAAAGGAAGTTTCAAAACAACATGACTTGAGCCATATCCTTGTAAAAGATCGTGCATCAATCACTGTAAGTTCTATAATTTAGGAGTCCGATCGTGTCAAAAATTGTGTATCAATTTCAAAAGAAGGAATGAGATTCACATTTTGGAGAGATGGTCACATGGGAGACCATATGATCGTGTCAAAAATTGTGTATCAATTTCAAAATAAAGAATGAGATTCACATTTTGGAGAGATGGTCACATCGGAGACCATTTACTAATTCTAGAGATTAAAAATTTTATATAAAGCATCAAAATCCTATTTTTTGAAAAACTTTTGAAGAGTTATATACTTTAGACATATCTTTTTCTTATTAAAAGTTAGACTTTGCTATTGAGAGGTCCAAGAATCGTGAAGAAGCCAATTGTAACATTGTTTTTATCAAAGGATCAAGATCCAAACATTGTCTTATTGACCAGGTTGTCAACAAAATCAACATTTATTTATAAATTTATTTGTATCATAATTTTTCTTATTTTTGTCCATTGATTTTGTTATTATCACTATGATTAATGGCTAAATGTTTTTCCATGTTTAAATAGGAAAAATACAAGTATTTACTTTTGTATTAATTAATTTGTTTTAATATTATGAATATGATATATTTCTACGAATTGTCTTTGATTGATCTCAATACATTATTTAGTTATGCTAGCAACTATATCTAATGTTAATTAACTTGTGGACTCCTTGAGAGAGCAAACCTGTAAGTAGATCATGGCTTAGATAATAGTGGTCGAATGGGATGCTCGAGATAGACCTACATGATCTTTTTAATGTTATGGTAACACCTTTTATAGAATTTCACAAATCTTAATATATTCAAATGGGTGTTAGCTTAGTAAAAATATAGGTTAACCAACTGAGAATAGATGAGTGTAACTTAAGTGAGTGCGATTTTAATGTCTTAAAAATCTTATAGGTTTAATTAAATATACCCATTCCAGTTTAATTGATTCATAAAATAAAAAATAAGAATAAGGGAGGTGCTTGTTTAAAAATTGATTTTTGATTAAATATGTTTATAATAAATTATCTTATTTTGTATTCTTGGACACCTATTAGGTGTTAGTTTGTTTTATATTTCTTCAATTAGAATCAAAATCATTCTTTTGTTTATTTTAGTTTACACTAGTTTGTGGTTTAAGGTTTTCTAATCTATAATATTTTCTTGTGAGATTGACTCCTACTTACTACTATATTACTTGCTAACAAAAAGTGCTTTTGCCTTAGTTGTGGATGCTAGGTTAGTAATAGAAAATTTATAAGTTGAGTAATGAAGCAAGTCTCTATATAAAATCACCCCTAAAGTAATATAAGGTGATTCTGAATTTTTTATTAAGAGGGTTGATTTGTTTCCATTATAGATAATTTCATCTTCCAATAGATGGTTAGGGCTATAAACAAGGAGATTGTCACTAATGATTTGTAACACTTTGAAGAGAATATTTGTTTAGCACCATAGTTTATTTTTGATAATTAACTTACTTTGGCATTCAAAGGGAGACCCTTTATGGAAGATCTTATTGAATGGAGTCTATCTAGAGGACCTACGCTATACCAATTTTCATGCTAAAAAAAACTAAAATTATCATTTCGTATGACATGTTTTATTTTGTTTGTGATTAAAAGTTCTATGTCTAGGAAGCAAAGCTACATGAATTTTCTTGAAGCGTTTGTTATGAGATGTTTTGTATGAAACCATTTAATCCATAAGGATATTTTCTAATAAAAAGTCACTAGATAAGTTGAAGACTTTTATGAAGAATTTGCCATGATATATCTTATTCTTGCATAATATTATAAAAAATAGTACAAATTT
This sequence comes from Erythroxylum areolatum, assembly GCA_024520975.1. Classification (NCBI taxonomy): domain Eukaryota; kingdom Viridiplantae; phylum Streptophyta; class Magnoliopsida; order Malpighiales; family Erythroxylaceae; genus Erythroxylum; species Erythroxylum areolatum. The sequence continues at coordinate 50,872,237 of JANIJH010000003.1, forward strand.
TGTTATTGCTACTTAGTATCAATAAATGGTCTTAAAAGGTATCTAAAAATATTGAATTGAGATATTTGTACCTTGTCCTAACATGTAGAAGAGTATAAAATGATTGATTTGGCACAACTGGATTCTTATATGCAAGGTATTTTTGGTCCTTTACAGTTTATAGAGAATATAAATCCTAGTATGTTTTTTCCTCTTAAGTTTCTTGCAGTTTTTTAGTAAAAATGGATGACAATATTTTGTCTAAAGAGTAGACACAGGTAATAAATAAGATAATACTAAAGATTCGAGCAATAGAATTTCTCCAAAAAATCTCTTTTTCTTTTAGAAGTATATATCAAAGATCCAACCATGGCATTTGATGCCTTCCAAGCAAAGTTATGAATACCGTATTGGGCTTGGTATCGGATCGAGTTCTGGAACGGAACTGTACTGGTATCGGTCAGTACCGGGTACCGTTTCGGGTAATTTTTAAATTTATAAAATAGTCCTTGAAATTTTTAAAAATTACAAAATAGTCCATATTAGTATATTGTACAGTTGTACTGTATACTTTACTAGTTTATTGTTTACATCAACCATGCTTTCAAAAATCTTAATAATAAATAATAATGACAATTAATATGAAATAACAAT
>JANIJH010000003.1:50872969-50897140 GCA_024520975.1 Erythroxylum areolatum
CCAATCCACACAAAAAAAAATCTATGTACCAGCAAAATCAAGATTCAACAACACACCCAAAAAATCTTGTTAACTGTCGGGTCACTCGGGTATTCGGGTTAGGGCTTCGGTGGTGTGAGTGAGTGTGACTACTGGATCAGTGGTCGGTGGGGCATCGGAGCTGTTTGGTCACGGTGGGGAGATGGCACGTCTTTGGGTGGAGGAGTAGAGGAGGAAGAGGAGGAGGAGAAAAGAGACGCAGAGCAGAGACCACGACAAAGGAGAGGAGAAGAGGAGGAGGAGCGGTGGCGACTGGCGACGCGACGAGGCAGACGGTGACAGGTGGCGAGTGAGAGACGATGAAGAGAGAGGGAGTGTCGGGGCAGAGGTGAGTGAGAGAGAGAGATAGTCGGGGGTTAGATTTTTTTAGGGTTAAAGTTTGATTTTTTGCAAAATGGTCCCTGAGAAATTCATCTTTTGCGGAATGGTCCAAAAAATACCGAAATCTTTGGTATCAGCCGGTACTTACCGCAAACGGCCAGTACTGGCCGAAATTTGTCACCGGTATTTTTTTACCAATACCGGTACCGACCAGTACAGTACGGTATTCGAAACACTGCTTCCAAGGTATCATTTCTAATACATCCGTGGGACTGAACCTTAGTGAAGGAACACCTAAGGCTCAAAATCAAAAAGGAAAAGAAATCCTAGAATCCTTTTTAAATTAAGCAAAGAACCTGACCCCAACAAAACTTATTGATTAGATCCAAAGTTATAATTTGATCACTGCAAGTTCTTAAAGAGACCATATTTAGTTCTTGATTAAAGAAAGTAAGAGAAAGCTCTCATAATAAAGAAGCACTCAAATTTTATTGATGATAAGTTGATCTTTGTAATATACCATATTGCCTCTTTAAATAGGCACCAAATAATGAAAATCTTATAAGGAAATGTCCTCATGACTACTCCTAAATATAACTAAATAGTAAAGACTTGACCAAAAAGGATTCCTTTAACTAATGGATTCAAATTATCCTCAATCAACCTTAATTTGAAATCCTTCAAAAATAGCTTGACAATTAATAATAACTAATGAAAAAAAGTCTAAAAAAGTTGTCATCTAATCCTACATCTTTAGTCATTAAAAACAAATATGGGGTCATCCATGCATATTAGGCTCTAAGCATTACTTTTATGCTTTAGGCTTTATCCATCATCTTGGGCATGAAGATAAGCAATTAATCTTGGTAATGCCTTAGAATCCTATTTAATAACCACATTGTCTTGAATGTTGATTGAATGTCCATAATCAATCTATACAAAACCTCCTTTGTGCACTTATTTCTTGTTCTTGTCATAAAACCTCCAATGCTTTTTAATGGATTGGTGAGTGTTGATGCAAGTTGATCTCCATCATTCCCTCCCTCCTCCGAAATATTCATCCTTGAATCACCTATATAAAATAAAGATAAGTAAGTAATATTAAAAGTAGCACTAACATTGCTATAGTGACTTGGTAAATAGAGCTTGTAGGTGTTGTTATCGATTCACTCCAACACTTTGAAATGTCCATTCCTTTAGGTTGCAATTTTGATTTCCTTTAGGCAATAAATCTTTCTATATGTATATGAACTCAAAATCAATAAGGATAACTTTCACTTACCCCATATTGGCTTGCCTTGCATATTATTCATTCTTTTTCTCTACATTAGCTAGAATCATGGCTTGTAAATCCTTCACAAAATCTTCCTTTTTCTTTCCATCAAAATTATCACATTCATTAGTAGGTTAAGGCAAAACATCTAAAGGTGTCAAATGATTAAAACCATGCATAATTTTAAAGGTGAATAAGACTTAGTAGAAATCACACCCCTATTATACACAAACTCAACATATGGTAAACATTACCCCGTTGTTTCAAGTTTGTTTGAATGATGGTAAATAGCAATGTAGTAAGGGTCCTATTAATTACCTTAGGTTGTTCATCTGTTTAAGGATGTGCAATGGTAGAAAGTAACAATTTAGTGCCTAATTTACTCTAAAAGGTACACAAAAAATGAGTAAAAAACTTAACATCTTTGTTACTCACAATTGTTCTAGGCAAACTATGCAAATGCTCTATATCCTTAAAGAACAAATCAGCAATATGTGTGGCATTGTTAGTTTTAGAACATGTAACAAAATGTACCATCTTATTGAATCTATCAATAAAAATAAATATGAAATCCTTACTATTATGAGATCTAAGTAAACCTAATACAAAATACATAGATATGTCAATCCAAGGTTGATTAGGTGCAGGTAAAAGAGTATACCAATTATGAGGCATTACTTTTGACTTAGCTTGTTTATAGGTTACACATTTATCACATATAGATTTCGCATCAGTTTTCATGTTAGACAATAAAAATGCTCATGTAATACACCTAAGGTCTTTTTAATACCAAAATGCCCTATTAACTCGTCTATATAGGTCTCCCTAATAAGTAGTTCATGCATGGAACATTTAGGCATATAGAGTTTATCTTTATTGAACAAAAATCTATCATGGTTATAAAAGTCACCATATGCACACTTAGAACATGCAAGCCTTACTTGTCCAAAATAAAAATCACTATTATAAAAATTCTTATTGAACTTAAACTTAAGCAATTTAGTTTGTAAAGAAGTCGATATTGTATACATCTTAGACAATGCATCAACCATAACGTTTTTCTTTCCTTGCTTGTATTTGATTGTATAATTAAACATTTCAATGAACTCTCACCATTTGACATGTATTTTGTGTAGTTTAACTTGGGAACTCAAAAACTTCAGGCTCTCATAACCTGAATGAATCTGAAGTCCTTTGGCTATAAGTAGTGTTGTCATATTTGCAGAGTCCTCATTAATGCATATAATTTCTTATCATAAGTTAGGTAATTCAAGAATGTTTCACTAAACTTCTCACTAAAGTAAGCACTTGGTTTGGAATCCTTCATCAAAACAACTTATACACCAAATCATGATGCTTCACATTCAATCTTAAAAACTTTATCAAAATTGGGTAAAGAAAGAAAAAGTGTAGTAGCCAACTTATCTTTCAAAGTATTAAAGGCCTTTTCATACATATCAATCCATCTAAACACAATATTCTTTTTAACAAGTTCATTTACAGGAACTACTATAGAACTAAAATCCTTTACAAACCTTATATAAAAACTTGCTAATTAAACTATGAAAACTTCATACCTTATTTGCATTTTTAGGTATAGGCCACTCCTTAATTACTTTGATCTTTTCCTTTCTGCACTAATTCCATTTACACTCACAACAAAACCAAGAAACATAACAAATTCCTTACAAAATGTGCACTCCTTCAAATTAGCATATACCTTATATTCTCTAAAAGCAAGAAGAACAAAATGCAAATGTTTGACATGGTCATCCAAATTATTGCTATACACTAAAATATAATTAAAGTAGAAAGAAGAAATTTTTTGATAAAAGGTCAAAAAATATGATTCATTAATCTCATGAAAGTCCTTGGTGCATTAGTTAAACCAAAAGACAATACTAACCACTCATATAAACCGTAGTTTGTTTTTAAAATAGTTTTCTTTCATCTTCCTTTGTCATTTGAATTTGATAATACCCATTTTTTAAATCAATCGCAAGAACCCTGCAAGTCATCAAGCATATCATCTAATCTAGGTATGAGGTGTCTATACTTTACCGTGATTTTGTTGATAGCTCAATAATACATAAACATATGTCGTGTTCCATCTTTCTTTAGTACTGGAATTATAGATACCGAACATAGGTTGAGACTCTCCATCACAAACCCTTTCTTTACTAACTTATCCACTTGCTTTTGAATCTCCATAGTCTCCTCCAGATTAGCTATATAAGTTGGTTTATTAGGGATTATAAACTTGGGATGAAATTTATTTGATGTTTAATGCCACTTAAAGGTGGTAATCTTTGTGGCAACTCCTAAGGGAATAAACTAGTAAATTCTTACAATAAAGACGCAACGACATTAGGCAAAGAAGGAATAAGGTCATTATTTGAAAGGTGAAGATTCTTGTACATAAGTACAAGTAACTGTTGCCTTGCTAGTATAACACTTTTGACCTTACCACTACTAGTGTAAGCACTAGCCCTCATATTTTTCTCTCTATTTTTAGTCTCACAATATGATTTTCTTCTTTCATTAATCACTACTATACTCTTTTAACTCTTTTTTAAAATATCACTCTTTTTATCACCCTCTCTCTTTTCTTGAGCGCTAACTTATTTTTATCTATATTTTTATTTTCTTGCTATCATAATATGATCCTCATATGCTTCATATGGTTTGAGAGATGTTAAGATCACATATCAATTATTTATGACAAATGAGTAATTGTCTTTATACCCATCATGTTAAACTTTAACTACTGTGGATGCTATAAAAGAAGATGACTAATATGCATTGGTGCTATATCACGTAAAACCTTATCATTGTAACTCCCAATGAAACATGCCACTAAAACTTATCACCTTAACTTTCCCACACTCATTCAACCATTATAACTTGTATGGTTTTGGATGCTTTAGAGTTATCAACTTCAATTTATTAACCAATAAAGTGCTAACAACTTTAGTGCAACTCCCACTACCAATAATCATGTTACATATCTTGTTACTCGCATGGCACTGAGTATGAAAGATATGCTCATTTTAAGCCTCATCCCTTTCATCTTTAGGATGAATGTTAAGAGTTCACCTAGTGATCATGTCACGGCCTGGTACCACATCAGGCCCATGATAACTGCCGCATAATCGGGCTAAAAACACTCACGGTATCCTTAATCCGACTATACAAGGCTAACTAAATATCTATTTTTTTCTTTCTTTTTTTAAAATTCGGGCAACACAACAGTTGTGTTTTTAAAATCTTAAAAAGTTGCAAACAATTTCAAACATACTTCTATATTTACATCCAACCACAACTTCAGAACTTTAAAGTCCACTCAAGGCAATCTCAACAACAATATCAAAAGATTCATACATAAAGTCATTTATAAAACTTAAGGCAATCAAAAGTTAATTTACAAAATCATAAAGCGTATTTACATAAACACAGTTCATGAGCCACAAGATCATAAAAAGACAAAATAGGAAACTACCTACGTGTAGTATTACCCCAAAAATGTCAAAAAATCGCATGATCTACTCAGAGCTTCAAACTCACTAAATTAACTTGCATGATTGGAAAGCAGAGGGGGTGAGTACATTAGGTACTCAATGAGCAGGAAAGACATATATCACAAATAGAATTCGATTCATACCAAGACGATGTAGATAACCTATGAAGTGAATATATATCATATAGAAAACTCTAGGACCGGCCTATGACTCAACGTATACTGGTTAGGAACCATATAGGCCTAGCCTATTAACTCACTCATCCAATGAATATAGGTTCCAGTTCCAGTACACAAAAGCATAAAAACATCATATGTATAAATCAAATATCGATAGGAAAACCAATATTAGGATAAGCCAAAACAATTATATGTGACACCACTAGTTGGCCAAACTAATGTGCACACCCACTGATACTCGGTGTTGGCTCGACTTTCATCCGTGGTGAGTTCGGACTACAGTCGACCAGAACGTCATGACCCTAGGTGATGACCTCGTCGGTGTCCAGACCCTAGGTGTGGAATCATCCGCAAGTCCCGTAGAAAACTGTCGATATGGCGACTCGACTTTCATGTACTAGCATTAAGGGTACGATAGTTATTTAATCAGTTGTGCCCAGCATATGATTGGCCAATCGTTTTCTTTCCAATCACAAAACAAATCATGTGTAATTATTAAGTATAAAATCAAGTAAGGTACCATGCCTTTATTTATCGGTCCCACCGATAAAATAAAACTATGCCATGACTCTAAGCCAAAAGAGAACAAAAACATGCAGCATACATGACTCGATTATGCATATGTAAATTTCAAAACATTATCTCATGAAATAAAAGCCATCTTTTGTACTCCAAATACAATGTTGTTCAAAAATATAGTTTCAGAAAATAAAACGTTGTCATTTACATTTCGAGTTTAGATTGGTGGAAAACAATATCATTTCTCAAAATACATAATAAAAGCATCAGCTGCACTTCAAGTGCAAAGAGTTATTAAAAACAATGTCATTTATTAAATACCTAAGCATATTAGCATCCATTTGAAATTCAATTCTACCTTACGTTACCTAGGTTCAAAATTCACATACAAGTCATCATACTTGTCTTAGGATGTTCTTATCTTATTTGAGAAATATGGTTTCCCTAACTCACCTTAAAGAAGATATACTCTCTCTTAACTTCAACAATCCTCGGTACGAGTTCCCTAATTCACCGCTCCCGAGCTTTTATACATAAAAAGACATACATAAAATTATTACTTAAACATAAATTTCATATTTATACACCATCACATTAGCTTCTCTTTTATAAATTCCTATGGTCATCATTAGTGCTATGATCAGTATTAGAGAATTCATTGTAATAAGTTTTAAGCTTTAATTTTTATCAAATTAATAACAATCAAGAAAGTTAATTAAGTTAGATAGTTGGGATGACTATGATACCCCTATTGGAAAACTAATCGTGATCTAATCATGGGTGCAACAAAAAAATTTACAGTATCCCAATTAGATCTTAACAATTGAATAACTTGAAAAATATGAATTATAAAAGGTCATTAAATCATACTTGACTTAAATTCTTGCAAAATCCTTTCACAAGATGTTAACTATAAGCTATCTAAGTGTTCAACCTTTAACAATATCCATAAAGCAGAGAAAAAGAACTCAATATTTAAGAAGAATAAGCAAGAGTTCTTGCTCCCTTATTCCTATTTCTACTTATAAAAATGAACATTAGGGTTTATCTCTTATTAAAATTAAAATTTATAAGTATAACTAAATTCAAACTCTAATTATCATGTAGTTTAATTTTAATAAAATCAAATATTTTATATTTGGTCCCTAAAATTTCTGAAACTTCACAATTAAATACAACTTAATTTAAATTGATTTTCTCTTTCTAACTACTCTTTTGTGTGACTCTTTATGTTACTAAATTTTTGTCAATTAATATAGATTATATTCTAATTCATAATTAGAATTGGATAAATTAAAACTCCTTTTATTTTATTTTTAATTCTCAAATTAAATAATTTATAATAATAAATTAATAATGATGTTTAACAATATGTCATGACCATCAAAACATTAGGAATATCAAAGGATTTGACTCAACCTATATCCATTTGACATCTAACTTTCTAATTGGATATAGAGTATGGATACAATGTCTACACTATTAAGTCTAATTCGTTCTTGCTAATTTGTAATTCATTTATAGTTAATGTTTGAAAATACTTTTCAAATCTCAATTCACTTTGACCGGAGAATTTCTTAAATCATTACTAATTAAGAATAATGGAACATTCTCTCTAATTACTTTAGAGTAATGAATCCTTTGTTGACTTATTTAACTATCTCTATATGGTTCATAATGTATCCAAGTACTATCAACTAAGCTACCCTAAAGAGAATATATTATAAGTAGTATCAAAACATAATAATTCTCACATGAGATACTTTGATAATCTCAAGATTAAGGATAAATTATACAGTTATCATATCCACATGCAAGTAATATTTGATTTAGGATCCTCATAAACGGGATCAGTTTAGTAAACTTATTCTTTAATAAGTACATATTTGTTTGTTTAAATATCTCTACACTTTAATTTATGAGATTAATTACTTTCTTCCTAAGAAAGAACATAATGTTTGTACCCAAAGATGAGGGACATTTGGGTATAAGACCTATTTAGCTTGTCAAAAAAGTGTTCCTAGTAAAAAGGCTTTAGAGACTTATAACTAAAAAGGAATCCCTTTTGGTGAAATGGGAGAATGAGCACTATTTGAAAAATAAGAGTATTTAGACCATCAAGATGAAGAGTGACTTATATTGGAGCATAACTAAAATCCTCAAGCTTAGAAAAGTTGTGTAATCTTTGATGCTCTATAGGATAGGCAATAATGATGAAACTTGGTTATGGAAAGATAGTTGGAGCTCCTTTGGCCCTCTATTTTAACTACTGATCTTACCAAGTATTAGATTCCTCTATGTAGCTAATGCAAGAACTGAAGAACTAATCATTGATGGTATGTGGGGAATGTAACAATAGGCAGGCCGGATTTTTTCTAAAGATGCTTCCCCCGTACTTCCCTAATCTTGACATGGAGGATTTAGTGCATTGGGTTAGGAATTCATTAGGTACCTTCTCTAAGTGTGAATTCCATAAGGGAAATGGCTCTTAACTTCCACTAGCACTTTTTAGTTTGGAATAACCTACAGGCTGTGACAATCTCATTTATCTTATGGTAAGTAGTAAGGGAAAGAATATTAACTTTTGATAGGATTAGAGGCAATACTAATATCTCAACCTTTTTTGACTATGTATATGATCTAATGAATCCATTATCCATATTTTGTTTGACTAGCATTTCTCTAAATAGATATGGAATGACTTTCTAGCTCGATGCAACTTAAATTACTAAGTCATGGGTTAGAGATCAATTCTTCAACGGATCTCAAGTATAACTCATAATGCAAAAAGATGACCTTATGGTATTCTACTTATGTTTTGGATGCCTATATACTCCCTATGGAAGGAAAGAAATTTGAGGTTGTTTAAAGGGTGTTCCAATTCATCTGAACATATTAAAGTGAAGACCATTAATTGCATAAGGTTGGTGTTGACAGTCAGGGGCTCCAAACTCTCAATATCTCTAGGAATGAAAGATAATTGGAATATTCATTAGCAAGTTGATTCTCCTAGATGTATTCAATTAAATATTAATTTTAATTTGTAATTTTGTTGGGCCATACGTACTAGTCTAGTTGTTATTGAAAGCATCTTATCAATTGTATTGTATTAGACTATAGCCTTACAATAATATCCTATCTTAATAAAAATACAAACTACGAACAATTTAGAAATAATAAATAATTACAAATTGAATCTCATAATTATGATCGCATTAATCTCATTATAATTTGAATCGCACGATAATTATTTTAGAGACTTTACCGTTAGTATTAAAATATCAAATATCATTAATAGAATATATAGAGATAAATAATGTCTTTATTAATTCAATAATAATTTCATACATAAAAATGCAACGAATCGATCAATTGTAAAGGCAAAACTAACATGATCTAATTGAAATATTAGGTCAGTGACTATTAGACGTGAATATCTCAAGTTTCCTTTTAACTTTTCATATTACTTTTTTTATTCATTTTGCCTTTTGTATCTGGTTCTGTCTGATTTTGGTGGGGCTGGGCGTTGCTACTTGGATCCATGGGATTGGTTGACTTTGGTTCAAAGATACCTGCAAAACAGTAAGGCACACCGGGGGTTGACTGCCGGTAGGCCCCTCCGATGCTCAAGTTAGCCTTTTGTGAGAGTTTTGGTGGCTAGTGAATAAAGAATACTAGGGTTCTTGAGAATCGTACATTTCTCATGATGAGGTAATGAATTTATATATAAAAAATACATACTAGATTTAGGTCTCCCCTTTCAAGTGGGCAGCCACTATTTATGAATGGGCCGTCTATGTTTGGGCCTGAGCTTGGGCCTAGCACGACTGACCCAACCAGTATCTATTCTTAGGTAATAAATTGCTTTCATATCCAATCTCTTTTTATCTTAATAAAAAGTTGCTTTCCTTGATATTGTTTTAATGAGATCTTAACTTTGTTTTTTTAACCAGGGTATTAGTTTTTGTTTCTTTAAGGATTTTGTTTACGATGGGGCTGAGTCGTCTTTGTGAGTTATCAAAACGTTTTGATGACATTATTGAAAATTTAATTGATTGTGATAAACTAAAGTATGTATTTTTAATTATTTTTATATGCCTTTATTATTTATATATTTGCTTATATCTTTTAGTTAATTTGTTAAGGTGTTATTTCTTTATTATTAACTAATTATTTATCCTAAAATGAAATATTTCTTCTTTATTTTTGTTGTTATTTATTTTTAATATCCACCACATTGAAATCAAAATTTACTAATGTTTATATTACAAATAATTGTAACATTGGTTTTCAATTAAAAAAAATTAAGCGTTGATAACAATATAAAAAGTTCATTACAAACATATAACGATAACTAGATTTTTCCAATTTATTATTATAAGAAGGTGTTTATAAGAGATTAGAGGGAAGGAGATGGTTTAATTACACATAATCATGGTTAGGTTTAAGAATTTTGGAAAAAAAAAACGTAATTAAACTTCCTACCTCATCAATTCTTATCATAAGATTTATTGTTCGTACTTCTCTTCTCACTTGTATCCTGATAACTATCAAATCCCTAAATGATTTTCTAAATTTGCTTGAACCATCAAGATCAAAAACCAGTCAATTAATAAAGATTGGAAAATTTGTAGATTTTATGTGAAAAACATCAAGGAAGAGTTGTGGAGATCCATTTTAACTAAATCAGAATAGTCCATTTTCAGCATTCTTTTCACTGCTATAACCAAAGTTTCACTAAGCGTGAGTTTCAACTTTTTACTTGCTAGTACACTAAACATCTATTACCTTCATATAGTCAAAGGCAATTTTCATGGTAAAACTTAAATTAAAGAACATGCATCAAATTCATGCAATAATTCCTCTCCAGTTTGTTTTACAAGTATTAAATGAGCAACTATGAACAATCCTTAATTATAAAAGCATACCGATAACATCTCAATCTTGACTAAATTTGATACCAAAATTTGATGAACCACAATTTTTTGTTTCATTGACACAAAGGAGGAAAATCAAATTGAGTTGAATAGTTGATCGACACAATATACGAAAGTTGCTGCATCATCAGGATATTTATTATTCATCGAAAGGCAGAGGTGGTGTGACGGAGACAAAGAGGTGGTGTGAAGAAGACGAAGAGGTGCTGCGATATAGAGACAATATGGTGCGACAGGGACGACCCAATGCACGTGTGGCGAATTAAATTTGTTGTTGAGAAACTTTGTTCAGATGCGGAAGAATAAAGGTTGTAGGTGGTGTAGATATTTTATTATTTTTATATATGTATATGACCTGTAATAATAAAAACATGTGTCAGTCACGTCATAAATGTATTAGCTGATATGGTTAACTCCACAAATAACTTCTTAACTTAAAGAGTACAAGTAACATAAAAAGTTAATTAAAATATATCCAGGATGTAAGTGAGTAAGTAAAAAGTTTTTCTAATTTAAGTAAGGTTGCGAGTTTAAATTCTCCTCATTTATGCAGTTATTTAATACTTAGAGTCAGAGCTTTGTCTTCCATAAAAAACTTACGTGGTTCGAGCAAAAATTAGTCTAAATATGGATGACTTAAAAGTATCTTCTTATAATTGAGACCCAAAAATAATTCATAGGTTAAAAAAAATTAATTATGAAAAATAATTTGTACTACCTATAAGGTCACCTCTTCTCCAAAACCATCGTTATTTGTGGGGACCAGGTCGTCAACTTCGTGTTAAAGGCCACCTGTCGGTTGACTTGTCCAAGCAGTTCTGAAGCATCATCACATCGAACTCTCCATTCGATTCAGCATCAGACAAGTGTTTCTGCCTACAAACATGTCCCTCCTCAAATCTTTCCAAGTTTCACTCCCTATTCCCCTGCGTGTCAAATCCCCATGCACGTAGAAAAGTGCTCCTCCGATCTTCACTACCGTCACAGGCCTAATATCACTCGTCTAAATCAAGACAAGCCTATAACAAACACATGCGACTCAAATCTGATAACGCTTTTGAGTGGTGAGAATAATCATAGAGTGCAACTCTAAGGATACTAAATATGAGCCAAGAACAGCCGAGGAGGGAAAGCAAAGAAGAACCCATCAAGTACGGAGATGTGTTTTCCTCCGTTGAAGGTGAGCTTGCTGAGAAGACGGTGGCCCCTAGAGATGCTGCCATGATGCAGACGGCGGAGAATGCAATGATGGGTCAGACCCAAAGAGGAGGAGCTGCCTCTTTGATGCAGTCTGCTGCTATGAAGAATGAGAGGGCCGGATTTGTCGGTCACGATGACGTGAACGATATGCCCGTCGATTCGGGTGTCAGCATCACGGCCACTGATTTGCCCGGTAGGCGTGTGATTACAGAATCAGTCGGTGGACAGGTGAGTGATTTTGATCTGGGTATAGGTTCCCCTTCCTCGCATTGAATCGAAGGTAGAGAAAGGTTAGATGATTACGTGATTGAGTTTCTAAGTTAGTTCAAGGCACTACTGTCATTTCATGTAACTAATGAAATTCTTGGTTTGGACTCAAAAGAGTTTCGACCTACTCAAATAGTAAAAGTTGTGATATTATTACACAAGTGGGATTGGCACATGTCTAGATTATTGCAACAAAACCATTTTCATGTGTTGGCTGGAATATATATATTTTTTAAAGTGATACGGTGAGATGAGAGTCGACATAATATGAAGAATTACTTTTACTTGTAGGTGGTGGGGCAGTATGGTCAAAGAGTTCCATTGCAGTCCATGGCTCAAACAACGAGTGGAAATGGTGGTGGCGGCATTACCATTGGAGAAGCACTCGAAGCTACAGCATTAACAGCAGGACAGAAGCCTGTAGAATGGAGTGATGCGGCGGCCATTCAGGCGGCAGAAGTAAGAGCCACGGGTAGGACAACCATTGTTCCTGGTGGTGTGGCGGCCTCTGCTCAATCCGCTGCAACTCTGAATGCCAGGTTAACCAATGACCAAGAGAAGACGAAACTGGGTGATATTCTGGCGGTAATTTAATTTAATGGCAAAGAGCAAAGCAAAGCTCGTGTCATTGTGTGTATGTATGTTTATATATAATGATTAAATAGGAGTAATTGTAGAAAAATGAATGTAGGACGCAGCATCAAAATTACCGGGGGACAGGGCGGCAACAAGGAGGGATGCGGAGGGGGTGGCTGGAGCAGAAATGAGGAATGATCCTTTCTTAACTACTCATCCTGCTGGAGTCGCTGCTTCTGTGGCTGCTGCCGCCAGGCTTAACCAGCAGACTGTCACTCAAAACAATAATAATAAATAAAATAAAATAACATCTTTTGTAGTTGTCTTGTCTGCTGTTGAAGGTTCTTCTCCACCTCTATATCTATTAATCAGATGTTAAAATAAAAGGTAGAACTTAGAATTGTTTCTCTGATCTACGTGTAAGAAGACTGTTTTTATGCTAATGGAATCTATAGGTGTGCTGTTTGCTGTTTTTGTCAGGATCAATTTGTATTTTGTTTTCTTTCTCCTTTCTCTATTGAAATGTTGTGAGTAAACAATCAATCATACTCAATCCCAAGGTCCTGATGAATTTAGGCAGCTGGGCATTTTTGACCTAACAAATTTAATCCTAATGTTGTGGAGAGTACAAAATTTCGAACAATTGGAAAAACATTCAGATATAACCCAAATATGATGGAAAAATTGACAATTTTCTAACATAGCAAAATTTTATATTATTATTTTATTATATAATCCATATTTATGTGGCAATACGAGATCTGCTTTTTTAAAATAAAAATAAAAATTTTATTAATATTTTTACCAATGGAGCCTACCGTAATTAATTAACCCTAACAAATTAACAAATTTCTGGAAAGGCATTGCGGTCACTTGGTCGTATGTCCACCAAAGTTTAACCTGGAAATTGGGTAATTGGAGCCGCATATGTTTCTGGTTGAATAATTGGGTGAAAGATTGGAGCCCTTTACTTTTTGTGGCGACCTCTCCCATATTAGAAGGCGACCTGTATGTTAAAGTAGCGGATTTGAGGAACAAGGATGGCAGCTGGAAGTGGAACGCGTTCCAACAGTACCTTCCAGCCTCAATCTGCATGGATATAGCGGCTATAAACTCCAATCCTGATCTTGCAGCAGAAGATATCGTCCGATGGAGACACATTGGAAATGGACGATTCACGATCGCGTCAGCTTACGAGAATATTGAAGGGAGCACCTCGAATACCTCTAACTATCACTAGAATTTAATTTGGAAATGGTCGGGTTCTTAACGGATCCGGGCATTCTTTTAGCTCATGTCACAAAAAAATTCTTCACGAATCAACAAAGGGTGATGCGGCACATTGCGGCCAATGGCAGCTACCATTCTTGCGGCTAGGAGGAGTCCACTTTACATGTCCTTTGGAACTGTCCGAGGGTACTTGACTTTTGGAGACAATTTCCCTTGGAGGTGATTGATGTCGATTTTTTTCTAGCAAGCTAAGGAACTTTGGGTGAGAATCAATTTACTCAAGCACTCCTGGGAGCTATAAGGAGAATGGGTAATGATATTTGGGGTTGTCTGCTGGATGCTTTGGACGTGGCGTAACAAAAGTCTTTTCGATGAGAATTTTGTTTGGTCAGTAAATGGAATGAAAGTTGTTATGGCTTACGTTGAGTGGATAAAATGAGCGAGAGAAGTGGAAAGATGCGTAGTTCCAAATTTGGGCCTCCCGTTGGGTCGCCGAGTCGGCTGGGCTTTACCACCAGAAAATTGGGTCAAACTCAAAACGGACGACTCTTTCAATCCGGGCTCGGATATAGCTACCACTGGGGGTCTTATTCATGATAGTTGTGGGCAGTGGTGCGAAGGCTTCCTTCAGTACATTGGCAGCGGCTCGTCTATTATGGCCGAACTCTGGGCGTCCACTCGGGCCTCACACTCACTTGGAATTATGGTTATCGTCAGGTCATCATAGAAGCATACGCCCTAGAAGTCATTAACTTGCTTTCATCTCCCATTAACAAGACTGATAGTAATAACTTTTTATTGGCAGGTATACAAGATTTGCTCCAACGCGATTGGGAGGTGTAAATCCAACACATACATCGGGAGGGCAACTAATGTGCAGATCATCTAGTAGCAGTTGCAGTCAGGACCTGTCCAGGACTTCAAATACTTCGAGAGCCCCCTTTGACCGTCCAGGATCTCATCAGAGGGGACAGGCAGGGAATTGAGTACCGTCGTGTTTTGCGAGAACTAGATTAATTGTGTTTTATTTTTCCATTATATTAAAAAAAACTAATAAGTAAAGTAATTAATTACCTTAAAACAAATTCTCTCATTTGTTCGTTGTCTAGAACTCTTATCTTCTTAATCACCGTTTGGAATCCATAACTTCTCAATCACAGCATGGAATATTCATTCATTAGTTTGGTTTTATACACGGAATCTCTCAGTCACCCTTATTTGTTTGTTTGTCATTGTGTATATAATCCTTCAGTTGCCTTCATTTGCTCATCACTGTCATATCCCTCATTCGTCTCCTTTCACCGCCACCCATCATTGTCATGACAATTAGCGGTAATGCAAATTATTTTGCTTCCTTTTACTTAGATTTATATAGTTCTGATTAATTGCATCTCTTATAAGGATGTTTAACTTCTTCCAAGTGTTGAGATACGAGGTCATTTTTTTGTAGTTCTCTTTGAGTGTCATACAAGATGGTGTAGTCATAATAAATCTTTTGAATTTTTTTTTCTGCTTTTGGTTAAGTTGAAGTTGTTTGCATACAGATGAATTCAAATGTTTCAACCAAAGGGTATTCCTAGTTCGAGTTTGGTTGGTTAAAGGTCACTAGTAGCATTAACATATGCAGAAAAATTGCAGAATCCTAAATCAAATCTAGTTTATATAGATCTTTCTCATATGTAAGAGCATTATTATATACCAAATACAATTAACTGAAATGAACTAGTCTTGGTTTTGTGGATTCTTATGTACAATTATTTCAAAAGGAAAGAGTATCAGAATTATTGCATATTATGAATGACAAGTATTGAAATTGATAGCTATTTTGGATGCAAATACTACGCTTCTTAAATTTATAAGACTGGAGCTGATATATATGAGAAGAAGTGGTTGATAGTAGGCATGATAGCTCCAAAAAACTTGGGCACCTTATGTTATTCAATCCTCTATCCTTCCTTATAGTTTTCTAAAACTATTTTCCTTCGATTCTTTCCATTTACTATCTATATAATCTAGTCCCAAGTCAAATATTGACATGAGAATTAATAGTTATTTTCTTCTTTTCTCATCCAAATTCTAAAAGATCTTTTGGCACGACATAATCTTTTGTATGCATTTTTTTTAGCTTTTGGCAGGTGTATTAATAAGCATACATTAATCTTTAAATGGTGGGGGTCATATTGAAGTGACTTGCGTGATGCTATGTTAGAAAAGTTAGGGCAATTAGGATTTATGTTTATCACCTGACAATTATTATCTTATATTTGGCATTGATATTGTCTTTGTAGGCAAATTTACATTGTGATTTTCTTTAATATGCAGATATAATCATCATCATCGACTAATACAATAATGAGTTCAAATTTAGGTAATATGGTTTGCTATTGTAGGCTAAAGGCCCTATTAAGGACTTCATAGAGTGATTATAATCCTAGCTAAAGATTTTATGGATGCCCTAATTATTCGATGAGAATTTATTATTATTTGATTAAAAACTTATGTTTAAGGTTTATTTAATGAAATTAAATGATTAAGATTGGAAGATGAAACTTTGTCAAATGGTACGATAAAGAATTTACCTAAAGAGTTGTTGAAGTGATTCACAAATTTAGGAATGAATTATCAATGTCAAAGAAGGAGGTCGAAACAAGCACAACTAAGGAATTTGAAAAACAAATAAAGCTTTTAAAGGAGAAAATAAATTTATTGAAAAAAGAGAAAAAAAAGAAGTTAAGTTTATGTTAGTGAATATTGTAATACGATTTGTTATGTTTTTGATACTTTTTATTTGTACTTATGTTATAGGGATATTGTATTGAATTTTAACAATGTAATAGTTAATATTAATTTCAACTATATTATGAAAAATTTGATTTTGAAATTTATATATGAATTATTTAATGAAACAAAAAGAATACTACTATATCAAAACCAATACACAATTAATAATTTACTTCTTGCATATCTTGTCAAATGTCGAGTTATCTTCACTAGCATGATCTTCCAATCTCCATGTCTACTTTGGATTCTCCCTAAGGCTATGATAGCTAAAACAAATACACAAACATATTCAACTAAGACAATTTTTCTTGTTTTTTGAGTTGGCCATCTCCCAAGAACAAGATCTAGATGCACGAAAAAGCAATCAAAGAGAGAGAGAGGGAGGGAGGGAGGGAAAGATTGAAGTGAATGTGTAGCAACTCATATCGATCTTACAAAAAAAACATTTATATTGTGAACATTTGTCACAATTATCAATCACATATACATCTAAAAATAATAGGAAAAAATATCAAAATATAAAAAATTTAGATTACATTGTGTTAATATACTGTAAACATTTGTCACCATTATCAGTAGCACACATATGTAAAAGTTAATGGGATAAATATCAAAATATCAAAAAGTTTAAGGCATCGCTAATTGATATTTGCCTTATTTGTAATTAACTGCAAAACTTTAAGTTATGATGATTATGCCAATGACATTCCTCATTTAATTGCTTTAGCTTGTAATTATTATAAAGTAATACAATAACCTTCTCTGAGCTGTAAACCTTTTGGTTCAAATGATAATTGGAATATGTGTGGTTCAGCATCTCCAAACTTTTTTTTATTGGCATGTCCAGATATACCAACCTAGAAAATTAAAGATAAAATATTATAAGCACACATGGTAATTATTTGAACTAACACAAATTGATTTAAAAAAATTCATTCTTTACAATATTGCTTTGTTGACTTAGACAGCATTATCACTAACCAAATTTGTGTCGCTTAATTATAGTTGTAATGAAAACAACTTTGACAGTCGTTAAAATCAATAATAATTAATATAAAACTGAAAAGTAGTATACTTGTGAAGTTACCTATATTTTAACCTGATTAACATAATGATAAATATTAGATGTTTTATGTTTATAAAACTGTATTCATACGATTGAAGTAAGGTGTACACATCTATAAAGAAGTCTCAACATGTTGAGTTAAGGTGTCCTTGTTGCATTTTCTAGAGTTAAAATTGGAATTAGCACATTTTTAGCATTTCTACACTTGCTCTTTCTAACACAATTTGTTTGGACTTTTCATTTTTTTGGCTCATTTCACTGTTTTCTTCTCGCAATTTTGGGTCTACCAAACATAACTCTTTTAGGTGGAGGATGTATCACCTTTGCATCATTTAAAGGCTAAACAATTTCATGTCTAATTGGTTATAACGCGTGTTCATACAAACTCATAAATCGAGCTTTCCTATAGCACACGAATCTACAAATGTCTCAACCATTTCTCTTGGGTGATGGACTACACTAATCACATGTTTGCATAGGTATCCATATAGGTCCATGCTTAACAACTACATG
The DNA here is from genome assembly GCA_024520975.1 of Erythroxylum areolatum. Lineage (NCBI taxonomy): Eukaryota > Viridiplantae > Streptophyta > Magnoliopsida > Malpighiales > Erythroxylaceae > Erythroxylum > Erythroxylum areolatum. The sequence goes on from JANIJH010000003.1 coordinate 50,891,389, forward strand.
TTTGTTGTCTACCAATCCTCATAGTATGCTTCCCATCACCTTTTGAAACTTCATAAGCATCATCTCCTTTCCATACAATTCTCCACTACATTGCTTCTTTTTTTGTTCTTCTCCAACTTGTTCAGTACATTTGGTGTAATATCTGACTTCCACCTAACTACAAAATGTCTCCTATCTACATCCCTCTTCGTAACCATTATTCTAACTGCCCCAATCATACTAATCATTGGCTTGTCCCTTACTGATAGGATCCACCCATTAAAGGTTTCATTTATATTGTTGTTAACTATTGGACATTTAGTTTCGAAAGATTGGTAACATCTTGTCTACCTCTCTTTAGGATATTCAACTAATACTAAAGCACATCTATGGCTTATTTTTGTCAAGCCTCTTCAGTTGCTCATTGAAATCTCCAACATAGGTTGACCAAGTGCAATTCCAAAACTACTTTTTAAGGTCCTTTCCCTTCCAGTTGCCATGCCAATTTTGATACCTGGCACACACTTGGTGATCTTCATTCAACAAAGTCTCCTCTATAGCCCTGACTAATCCCTAAATCAAATTAAAGAGATAGTAATTAATATGTCATATAATGATTTCAATTGCAAGTATATTAACATATCTTCTGTATATCATATATGGTTGGAAGTCCTTTACCATCTTCCAATTCTAAACCAGATGTTAACAAATTCATGAACCAAGTCCATAAATTTGTGTTTTCTATCTCTACGATTGCCTGGGCCAATGGATACATTCCTTTACCTTCATCCTTACCAACTATGCTCAGCAATTGGCCTTGAAATTTTGTCTTTAGGAAGCATCCATCAAGCCCAAAATTGATCTTAAATGCTTCCACCCTCTCTCTTGACATTAAAACAAATATACAATCTTCTAAATGACAAAAAATATAAATAAGTATTAATATACTATATAACAAAAAATAATTAAGTATATACTATATAACATAACATACATAACTTTCTTAATTTCTCGACAATTGTAAATCAACTGTTGATCCAAGATTGCTTATCTTCATCTCATGTACATAACCTTGCAATTTCGCATATTCAATAATATAATTGTTGCCCTGGCTTTCCTCAATCTCTTCTTTACTCTTCTATACGTGCTTCAATTAACAAAAATATTAAGCTTTTCTCTACATTTTTTGACCCTTTATTTTGGTTATAATACTAGGCTTCTCCAAAATTTTATCCTTGAAGTGTCCCATTAAGAATTTGGCATAAACTAATTTTGATTTGTTTATTGTAAAACAATTGTGATCAAGGTTATTAAGTTTTAACCTTGAAACATCACTCAGTCTTATCATATCCAACATACAAAATCCATAGGCATCTATCAATACACACATACCTAATCCGATTACTTTCACACGTTTTAACCTAACATTATATCCAGTATGTATTGCATAATTGATAACAATATCTTTTAATTCTTTTACAGTTCTAAACTCTATTCCCAATCTCCACTCATGTGCAATATCTGTAGGATTGTCCCTGAAATTTGAAATGGGTATATGCAAAGCTTCACCTACCTCCTCTCCACTAGGATATTCATCATTATTAATAATAGTACCACAATCTGTTGATTCAATTTCATCTGGATTATGGTCATCTGGAATGCCTACATAAAAGAATGACTGGAAATGTGAATCTTGTTCCTCCATATTTTCATCCATATATGCACCACGTTCCTCTAAATTTTCATTTATATCTGAACCCTGTTACTCTAAATTTTCGTCCACATATGAACTCTGTTCCTACATATTCTCATCCATTTATGAACCCTATTCATCTAAATTTTCATTCACATCTGAACTCTGTTTGTCCATATTCTCATATATTAGTGCACCCTACTCTTCTAAATTTTTATTCACATCTAAACCCAGTTCCTCCATGTTCTCATCCATTTTAACACCCTGTTCATCATCATCATGGGCCTCTCCTCCATCAATTCAACAATTCAAGGTAATTTAGATGAAAACATAACAATATATATATCATTTATCACAAAAAATTAGGCCAAAGTTGTATTTTCTATCAAAATTGCATGCATTTTCTACATCTAATTTCACTGTTTTAAAAAGACAAACCTGAAGGCATTATCTACGATAGTTTCTTATATAGACTGAGTTGCAATTGGGAGATATATTTGGCACATTCCCAACTCCTTTTGGTTTGTAACTGAAACCCAACTTGGATTAATTGTTGTTAGTTTTAAAATGTACACCCTCATAATAATTGCAATTTCCTTAACAATGTGAAAAGCTTACAACTGAATATTAAAGTGGTAGGTTATTGAATAAAAGACAAAAGACTCCCAATAAACATCATAGTTACATTTGCTCTTTTAACTATTACAATGTCTATGAAATAGCATGGGACTTACAAAATAAAATATAAACACAAATATTAGGACTTATCACAAATTTGTATAATGCACATAAATTTTTACACATACTTCTTGTGAACCACAATACATCTTCCGAACAAGATTCTTATCCCAACACACAGAATTTGTTTGACATATTTTACGACAAAAACAAACTTTCATGTCTTTCATAAATACCAAGTACCTACAAGAGCCCTTTAATTTGAATACTGATTAACACTAGTTTATATGATTGGCATTGCTATAAACAATAATTGAATTACTTTCTTTTGTATTAACGCATTCATAAAAATATTGACCAATGTTAGGCTTAGCATTTAAAATTAGTAAATTAATCAAGGCATCACAATTGGGGCAATCAATATTCAAAATCTATATTATATATATAAATATCAATATTAATTATAATTGAATCCAATTAAATTATCATATATAACAAATAATATATATTACAATTATTTTATTGTTAAACATAATGCTTTCTGTTCACAAAATTGAGAATATATTCTTCCAACTTCTGCTACACTATCAAAAGAACAATAAAGAGCACCCTTGAATCCATTAATAATACCTTCACACTCTTCTCATATGAAATATATACTAGGTGCCTACCCAACAAAAGCTACGTATACTTTATTTCTGGCCATATTTCTTTATCTTGTTACAATATCATCATAAAAATATTTAATTACTACCTTAAATGCAACACTATTATGTCTTTTTTTTATAAATTCACCCAATAAAGAATTAAATCTCCAAAATGGTGAAGAGAGGCTACATCATTATGAAATTTATAAACTATATTCCATAGGTATATGGGCACCAGAAACATACCTTTACAAATTTCATACCTTTACAAACTAAGCATCCTCACCTACCGAAACCCTAATACAACAGCATACCATTTCATAAATAGCGAATCAAGAACAAATCTAGTATGTCTAATCCAAGAATGAACCCATCTCCTAATGTCTAATGCCCCCATTGCCAGAACATGTAGATAAGACTGAAACAAATGTTGCTTCATCAGGTTTCATACCAAATTTCAACATCCGCAATAACATGTCAACTGCTTCTCTGTAGAAGTCACATAAGACATGGCAATCAATGACACAATTCCATGCCACCAAGTGTCTTAAGATGATGGAAAAAATCAGAATTACCCAAAGTCAGGGAAATGAAAGAACATTGAAACTAAAATTCCAAAAAGAAAGAAAAGATCGAAACTGACTTGTTGTGAATGAGGTGTGAAGCGAGAGCACGTAAGAAGAAATTATATATTTAGGTTTGAGAAAACGACAGTGTGAGAGTGAAAGTACATGAGAGAAGACGAAATTAGGGATTTAAGGTGTGAGATTGACGAAGAACAAGCTTTCTCCAAAGTCCAAAGTCACAATTTCACAATTTGTTAGTTTTCTCCCGATGACAAAACCACTCCCCTATAAAGCATCCACTCATGAAAGAATGTTTGTTGGTTTTATGAAGCAATTCACTTCAGAATAGAAGAAGCACCATACATGATTAGGTTTTTAGTTTATTGTTTTTGGGCTTATTGACAAAGAAGAGGTTAGGGATTTTAGTTACTTACTTTTGGGGCTGTCGATAGAGGAGAAGAGAGTGACATCTGATAGTAAGTGAAACGACATCGTTTCTTACTAGGGCTAAGAGACGACATTGTTTCGTTAATTAGGGAACCTCCTCTTAATGACATTGACATGTCTAATTAGTGGAGGTTCATTGACATATGGTAGTGTCACGTCAACTAAGATAATAGAAGACTAACGTCGTGTTAGAATTGAAAAAATTTAAAAGTTTAGACATTTTATTGCTATTTTTTAAAGTTTGGGCTACAATGAAAAAATTGACGAAAGTTTGAGAATTTTTGGGTAATTATATGAAGTTAATTTATTATTAAGAACAAAAATGTAAAAAAGACCATTAGGATGAAGGCCTAAAGCATTGTTTAGGCTAAATTAAAGCAAGCACTACAATATCAATTTAATTGAAATAGTTTAAACACATTATAATATTTTCTTATAAGCATAATAGCATTAGCATTAAGCCCTAAGTAAATATGAACCCCTCCAAATTGCTAGATAATAAAAGGTAAGAGATAATATAAGCATACATTTAAGTTAAAATAAATTAAAAAGCAATGAAACAACATTTATTAGTCAACCATTCTTAAGTGATACATCTAAGTAAAAGCTAAAGCCAACATTAATTCATTCTAAGATAAAGGTGACCATAGCAAAATGATGGACTGTACAAAAATTTATTCAAATAAAGGTGGGTAAATATGAAGGCAAAAATCTTAATATTGGACAAAAATAGCAAAAAATTTAAAGTTGAATAGACAAATCAATCTAACCATAAAGCAAATAGCAAGAAACTGAACCATTAACTTTTAAAAGTAAACACAATTGCTACACTCACTATGGTAACAAAATCCTTAGAAAATAACCACAAAATGAGCCCTTATTTTCTTAGCATAACTTTTAGATGGTATCATCATGTTATATGACAGGAAAAAAATTTAAACAAACAATATAATTAGATTAAAAGGTTCTTAAATCTTTATAAGATAACAGCATAAAAACCAAACAAGGTACTTAAGATAAAAGGAACCTTAAAAGACAAGACTAAATGTCATAAGGTGACTTATAAACCAAAGGCATTTAGATAAAATGTTATCAGAGGACCAATATACCAAACAAAGTGAATCAAGATTATTGGTACTCTAAACTATGAAAACTAAAGATAAATTAGGAAAGCAACTAAAACATATATGTTCCCACATAGGTTTGCTTCCTATGTATAGCCACATAAAGAAAGCAGTCAAAACACAATAGAATCTAACGTAATGTTTGGTTACCGACGCCGTTCATGGGGACAGTAGACAAAACAAAGAAATCATGTCCCCTGTGCTTGTTTGGTTCACGCCCCCACATTTGTGTCATCCACCTCCGGTAGACATGGACAAAGATATTTGTCCACTCCAAAACCAGAGGACAAAAATCATTTGTCTCTGTCTACTCGACCAAAAATCGTCCTTGCTTCTCTCTCACAACCAACGACGGTTTTCCATGGCCTTCTGGTCAAGACGATTGTGGGCAAGACGACGGTGGGCAACACGAAGGTGGTAAGTTTATGTTTTAATTTCCGACACGACGCTTCTGTTCTTTTTCTCCATTTCTGGTTGCGTGAATTTGTGGATCTGGTTTTATTGTTCTGTTCTTCTTCTCCATTTTTGTGTTGCGTTGTATTGATTTTCGTTTGTTTTTGTTTGAACTAGAGGAGTCCAGGGGGAGTTCAATCTTCTTCCATCTACAGAAATCTCGAT
>JANIJH010000003.1:50897240-50920871 GCA_024520975.1 Erythroxylum areolatum
TATTCGATATTTCATAATAATTTGTAATTGTTATTATTTGTGCCCATTTCAAGTAACACAAAATAGTTCATAATAAATTTGACAATTGATTATATATTTCTAATCATATTAAGGACCAGAGGTATTTTTGTCATTGTCATCATTTGTTCGTTCTGTCCACTGCAACCAAACACATTCTGTTTACGGGACGGTTCTGTTCTGTCAACCATAACCAAACACCTCACTGTCTCCTGTTTTTGTTCCGTTTCGTTCTGTTCCGTTGCGTCTACTGACACCATAATCAGCAACCATAACAGACAAAGTAGATACAATAAACTCAAGACAGGACTACATAAGAGACAACCCAAAACACATATGTCCCAAAATGGAATTGCTTCTCATGTGTAGCCCACAAGAAGAAAGTAGCTAAAACATACAACAGAATCTAGCAGACAAAGTAGATAGGCAACAATAAACTCTAGACGCTATAAATTCTTTACTTTTGTAATCTCAATACACTGTCAAGTTGAAGATAGTGACGACTTCGTAGTGCGATTGACGACGACTTCGTAGGGCTATTGATAAAGAATTCGCCGGTGACCAACAACTGCCGTCATATGCAATCGGAGACAGTGATGGAGGAGGGGAAAGATCAACAAAAATTAAAAAATTTTATTCTATTAGTAAAACTTGAGATTGAATTAGTTAACTTAGTAACGCTCTCGTAGTTACTATTTTTAATTATTTTACTTGATAATTTTAGTTAATAAAAGTTAGTGTTAACTTATTCATTAACTTAATATGTTAGTTAGTTAAGTTAAATTTTGGTAATTATTACAACAGATCTTACGGGTAAAAATGTTAATAAAATTCTTAATTTTTATTTTAAGGACCCTTTTATGTAATAAAATAATATAAAAATAGTCAAAAACTGAAGATACTCTCTAAAATATTATTTGTTGAATAATGTAAACATTAAAGTCGAAAATTACCCTTTTGCTATTTAACTTAAAAAGAAACTTGCTCGAAAGTTTTAAAATGATTCAGATGAGCTTAACGCTATGATTCAAATTGACATGACATGGATGTGGAGGAGAGGAGTTGATTAGGATAAATTTACCTCATCATCATCGTAATCATCATCACATATAATCCGAAGTTTCGCAATGAAACGAGATGTGGGAAGGTCTAATAGTATAAGAAAATGTTAAATTAAAGCCAATGCCTACTTTGGTGTCGGTTAATGCCTCCAACAAGAGGACTAGTTACTTCCTCTACGTTTTCAGTCAATAGCAGAAATTGGAATTTCGATCTGTACCAACCGAAAAATGGTACGAGATAAGGGTACTTATGTACTAGATGTAAATATCGATAGGCACTGGCTTATTTCATTTGGTACTAGCCGGCATTTATAATATCGATCATATACTGGTTCGTACCAAAAAATTTGAAAATTAGAGACTAAATTGCAAAATTTTCAAAAAAATTAAAATTTCACTCCCAACCCTCTTGTTGTAAATTATAATAATTTGAGAGTTAATGACATTTATTATTCTTTTTATTAGATGTTTTGATTAATTATTATTTATTATATAATAAAAATTAAAATTATAATATTTTAAATACTTTATATTGCGCTTAATTTTATACTTGTATAATAATGATTATTTTTTATATAAATTGTTATTATTATTTATATGTTAAATATCTAAAAATTATTGTTATTTCATATCAATTTTGATTATTATATATTCTTTTAATTTTTGAAGACATGGTTAAAAACATACAATACTATTGTACAATATGACAATAAATTATTTTATAATTTTAAAAAAAATTATAAATACTATTTTATAAATTTTAAGTCACCTAAAATGGTACTCAATATTAACAAATACTGGTACAATATCGTACCAAAATTTAATCTAATACTAAATCCGATTGGTATTTGCAACAATGGTTAATGCTACTTGTGATTTCTGGCTGTCATCCATGTCATACCCGACGCATTTCCACTTCTGAGACCTGTAATATATTTTAAGCTTTTGAAATTATTAATATCGTTAGAAATCACTTGAAAACAATTAATAGTATTAAATTTTTTAAACATATTTGTCAATTTATTGAATATCAATCATTGCTTTGATAGCTAGTGCCAGAAACTTTCCTCTTTTTTTGTTCAAAATATACAGTCTCAAAAGTAAAATCCTTTTTAAATAATAAGGTCACCGTTCTTTTACCTTTTCAAAATCTTTTTAGGTTCTCCAATGAAGGAGAAGCAAAAATGTCAGTCCAACTGTACTTGAAAAAAGATGGATACAGACAGTGTCATTGCACATCCAAAGTAAGACAAAGAAAACTTCATATTGCAGAATTACATGTAAAAACTGCGATTTTATTAAAAGCTCTCGTCTCCTAGAGGCTTAAAAATCTTAATTATAAACACTATATATCACCCTATAATGCACACTGTAAAATGGGAGGACGGAAAAAATTCCTCACCTAGGCTATGCTTTTATCATCTATAAACAAGCACTCATTACCAATTTACCATACAATCTTCCTCGTATCTACATATCATCAGCTTGTAATGTTCACTTTTTGGAGCCCCAGTTCGGTTGTGATAAGTTGGAGTAAAGCTTGCACCAATTTCCTCACTCTTGGCTCCCTGCTTATTCAAAGATTAAAAGCACAGGTTAGACCATAGCTGAGATAACCTTTGTATGTCTACGTGCGCACGCCTGTCACGGAAGACATCAGCCCATTTTGTACTGTTTTTATTTGTTTAGAGTCCTCTCTATACTTTTTATATCGTCGATTCATCGCTTTCATTCAGATTGATAAAATATGATTAAAAAAAGATGTAGAACAAGAGTTCAGCTAACGCAGATTAATAAATGCACCATTGAGATTTTAACCCCAAAGTATAACAGTACAGACCTCGTTGATACTAGCTCGCAAAAAGAGGGAAACAGAACAAGCAGATGTGGACGCTTCTCTTGATTTTGTTGAACTGGTAGACCAGTTAGATTAGGATGTAGAGGAAGAATAGATGCTGTATCTGGATGGACTCTTACACGGGCAAGTTCTTGGAGAACAAATATAATTTCGTCAACTCTCATAGGTGGCAACTGGCGTTCACCTGGTGAACATAAGAGATAAGTAACTCAACAGGGATAACCAATTGAGAGGTGGATCTCAAGAAGCTGCATACCTAGCTCATTTTCATCAACGAGAAATCTGTTCAAGATACATTCACATCTGCTAATGAGTACCATTATTGAGATCTTACTGACTTCAGATCTTGTCAAGTTCCAGCCACTGCCTTCATCATCACAACTGAAATACAAGAAAAATAATTGAAAATGATTGCTGTGATGACAACAAGAAGGTTCGAATGAAATAATTGAAAATGATTACTGCAATGGGTGAAAAACAATGAGAAGTCAAAAGAGGTTCGAATGAATTAAGTGAAAGTTCCACCTGCTCAAGGAAAATAGCTTCTGTAAGCAAATCAGCGAGAATCTGCCACAGTGAGAAGGCATAAGTTCCACAGTCTCCAAAGGCAGAGAGCATGTGCGTGATGCACATCGGTCCAAAGTGGAAACAATTCGTTGCAGAATCTATATATCATGAAAATAGCATAATAGACAGAAGCAAATTAGAGGCGTCCCCATTGAAGCCCCAAACTAAATAATGCTAAGCATAAAGCATATGGCACATTATAACTTAGAGCATAACCACTTTCAATACCATCAAACCATCATTCAGGCTAGTGAAAGGTAACCGAGTATTACAACATATATTTGACTCATTCAACTATTTAACCTTGATAAAACAAGTAGAACAGGCTATAATTTTTTCAGTAACAAATATTACCACTTGACACTGCTAGTCAAACAGCATCATGCATTGTGCACACTTTTCCAAGAAACTTACATCAAGAGGTGCGTCAACTGGGGACTTAAGAATCTTATCCCCAAGGATATGTAAGATTGTCATCTCAAGTGCTTCATCAGCCTTCAGTGTTGCAGCTGAGAGGGTGCTGGCAGGGATGGCACGCCCACAATAGCTCACAAGGAAAATTTCATAGACATCTGCTACTTCTTTCCAAATACGCATTCTGGCAGGTCTAGGAATTTTGGAATCTTGATTCTTGGTGACATTGCACAGATCATCAACAAGAATATGGTTGAAGCCTTCAACAGCAAGCCTCCAAAGTGATCCATCTGGATTGTCTCTTCTTGTCATCATACACCTGAGAAAACCTTTTTGTTATTGACTTCATTGCATTCTAGAAGAAAGTAAAAGCAGACGTATGAAAGCATATGATCTTAACAGGATAATTCTGAAAATTTTTTCAGCCCCCCTGATACGATTCACAATGATCTGATTCTACATGCAACACCAGAAATGATACCACAAGGTTAAGCCTATCAACCTGAATCATCCATTATCCTCGAGGTTAACGAACTATTAGAAAAGTAGTTAACTTATTTGGAAATCAAATTACACAGATTTCACCCTAGCAACTAGTTGTAAGCATAAATATGATGCATAAAATTAGCTGAACTTCTATATCCAAATTCACCTTCTTCTCCGAACAAACACATAATGTTGGATAATTATTTTAGATAAGTTTAGTTAGCTTAGGAGATTATCTTCTAGGAGAGAGGTTTATCTTCTAGTAGATAAGATAAGATAGCTATAGATTGAATAAGTTAGTATATACGAAAAATCTAGTAGTATAGTAGTATTAGAATAGGTTATGCTTGTTTATAAATTATATATAACCAAAGAAATAAAGTGGCCTTTTCTTCTGATATTTTCTATACCCTCTTGTTTTATGGTATCAGAGCTACCGATTCTGATAGCCTAATTTTTCCTCCAGCCAAATCATGGCTGAAGTTCAACCAACCTTCGGTTCCTTTGATGAGTTCCAAACCTCATCCCAAACACTTAGTTACGTAATACCTTCAGCCCAAACTCCATCTCCTCCTATTGATAATCTTTCGTTGCAAATCACGCAAAATAGATTAAATGGAATGAATTTCCGAGAATGGTTCCAATCAGTCATGCTCGTAATCAAAGGAAGAGGTAAGGTTGGATATCTAACAGGGGCAATTCCTCAACCACATGAAACAATAGTCACTTACAGTGCTTGGGAAGCTGAGAATTCTATTGTCATTGCTTGGTTTATAAATTCAATGGAGCCAAAAATAGGAAGAACCTACCTAGTCTGCAAAGCTGCAAGAGAAATCTGGGAAGCTATGCGAGAAATATATTCTGATTTGGAAAAAAGTTCTCAATGCTTTGAAATCAGATCAAAAATTAGAAATACCAAGGTAATATGTCTGTTACCGAGTATTATAACTTACTAAATTATGACAGGAGATGGATCTATTTTATGCAATAAATTGGGAGTGTCGTGCTGATGCCGATAAATACAAAAAATTATTGGAGGAAAGAGTTTTTGATTTCTGGCAGGGACTTAATATTGGACTTGATGAAGTGCGAGGAAGGTTACTTGGCTTATAACCATTGCCATCAATCCGAGAAACGTTTGCTGAGATTCGTAGGGAAGAGAGTAGGAAAAAGGTCATGCTTACCTCACACACTTCTGAGCAAACCTCTCAAGGCTCAGTTTTAGTGGCAAACTCTCGAAAGGAGTCTACTTACCAAACCCGAGAGTAAGAAACCAAGAACAAGTAGTGGTGTGACCACTGTGAGAAGTCCTACCACCCATGAGACCTGCTGAAAATTACATGGGAAACCACCAAATTGGAAACTTAAAGGCCAAAGAGTTCAGCAAAAACGTGGAGCAGCACATGTAGCAGAATCTAATATCAACAAATCCATAGGGCTAAACCTGTCCCTCCAGTAGATTGAATTACTTCAGCAACTCTTGAATTAGACAAAAATCACAACTGAGAAAGACTCACATGACCAACAAACCTCTACTGCAACACTAGTGCATAAAGATGACCTGTGTCAATCATTATTCTCAAAGCCCCTAAGTCACGATCTCTAGATTGTGGACACAGGTGCATCAAACCACATGACTGGGTCATTGAATGTCTTTGAAAAATATGAGCCATGTAACCAGAAAGTTAATGTCTGGGTCGCGGATGGAAAAGGTCACCAGCTATTGGTCAAGGGAGAGTTTATTTGCCAAAACTGACATTAAATATTGATCTCTATGTGCCTAAGTTAACTTATAATTTCCTATCTGTTAGTCAATTAACCAAGGACATGGACTATATTGTGACGTTCTTTCTATCTCATGGTAAATTTCAGGACCGGTGTTCGGGAAAGATGATTGGCAGTGCTGAGGAGAAAGATGGACTTTACTACTTCTCAAGAAAGAGTACTCCTACTGAATCCAAATCACCACATAGGATTTCCCTTTTAGTTATGTTAAATTCTGATGTTATGTTATGGCATCAACGCTTTGGTCATCCCAATTTTCCATATTTGAATATCTTATATCCAAACCTTTTCATCAATAAAGATAAGATTTCTTTATATTTTGAGCAATGTGTCCTTGCAAAACAAAGCAAAAATGCTTATCTCATACACTCATACATACCCTCAAAACCTTTCCAATTAATTCATAGTGATATCTAGGATCTCGCTAGAGTTACAAGTCTAACCGGTAGTCGTTGGTTTATCAATTTCATTGATGATCATACAAGGGTATCTTGGGTATACTTAGACAAAGACAAATCTGAAGCCTATCATATCTTTAAACAGTTTCACAAACTCATCCAAAATGTATTCCAGACGTCTATTCAAGTAGTATGTATAGACAATGGGAGAGAATATTTTTCAACTGATTTTATTCAATATCTCAGTGAAAATGGGATCATTCACCAGAGATCTTGTACTTATACCCCGCAACAAAATGGGATAGCGGAGAGAAAGAATCATCATCTTTTAGAGGCAGACCGATCTATGATGTTTACCAACTTTGTTCCAAAACCCTATTGGGGAGAAGCCATTTTATTGCCTCATACGTGATAAATTGTCTTCCTTCAAAAACTCTTCAATTTCGAACCCCATTAGGTGTTCTTCTGGAACAATTTTCTCACATTAAGCTCGTTAATTCTCTTCCTCCTAAAGTCTTTGGGTGTACTATTTTCATACACAACAATCAACCCAATAGAAGCAAACTTGACCCATGAGCTATTAAATGTGTTTTTGTTGGGTACTCTCCCACTCAAAAGGGTTACAAGTGTTTCTCACCTTCTACAAACAAATCCTTTGTTTCATATGATGTCACTTTTTCTGAAAAACAACCATACTTCACCAATACCTCTCTTCAGAGGGAGACATCTCATGAAGAGATTTATTGGGACCCAAGCATATCACTTCCTATCTCACAAGCCTTCCCACAAAACCCGCAAACACCTACCATTGAACCTAAAACTATCCAGTCCAATTTTGTGGGAGAACCAATTCCCGAAAATCCAACCTTAGTGTATTATCAAAGCCTAAAACTCCTCAACAAGGCCAATCATTGGACCAGGAACCGGCTCCTAGAGAGACTATGGTAAGTGACTTAGATTTGCCAATTGCACTACGATAGGGGGTAAGATCGTGTACTAAATATCCTATTTCAGATTATTTGACTTACTCAAAGTTATCTTCACAATTTAAAGCTTTCACTACTAAGCTTGATAGCGTAAGAATTCCAAGAAATGTACATGATGCATTCCAAGAACCTAAGTGGAAGGAAGCTGTACTTGAAGAAATGAAAGCTTTACCTGATAATAAAACATGGGAGATTGTGGGTCTACCTGAAGAAAAAAGGTAGTTGGTAGCAAGTGGGTGGTCACTGTGAAGTATAGGGCAGATGGAGAGATTGAAAAGTATAAGGCTAGATTAGTGGCTTAAGGCTTTACAGAAACCTATGGTATAGATTATGAGGAGACATTTACTCCAGTTGCGAAATTGAACACAATTAGAGTCCTTCTATCATTAGCTGTAAATCTAGATTGGGAACTCCATCAGCTTGACATTAAAAATGTCTTCCTAAATGGTACATTAGATGAGGATACCACCAGGTTTTGAAACTGAAGAAGGAAGGGGAAGAGTTTGCAAACTAAAAAAAATCCTTATACGGCATCAAATAGTCTCCACGAGCATGGTTTAAGAGGTTCAGTGACACTCTCTGCAAGTTTGGATACAAACAAGGACAAGTTGATCACACAATGTTTGTGAAGTGTGGAAAAAATGGAAAGAAATTCATCTTGATTGTGTAAGTGGATGATTTTATAATCACAGGTGATGACACTAGTGAGATCAATGATCTTAAACAAAAATTGAGGCTAGAATTTAGGGTAAAAGACCTCAGAGCATTAAGACACTTTCTTGGAATGGAGATTGCTAGAAGTAAGGAAGGTATTTTCATATCTCAATGAAAATACATTCTTGATTTACTAGAAGAAACAGGAAAGATGGGTTGCAAACCTATGAGAACTCCACTGGAGAAAAACTAGAAATTAAAGAAAAATAAAGATCCTCCTATTGACAAAGGAAGATACCAAAGGTTAGTAGGAAAACTTATCTATTTGCCACTAACCAGACCAGATATTGCTTATTCTATGAGTACTGTTAGCCAATTTATGCACTCTCTAACTAAGATATTTAGAGGCAGTCAACCATATTCTAAGATATTTCAAAGGCAGTTTAGGTAAAGGATTAATGTTTCGGAAAAATGAGAAAAGAAGCATAGAAGGTTTCACGGATGCAGATTGGGCTAGTTGAATTGAAGACAGTTGGTCAACATTTGGTTATTGTACTAAACTATGGGGAAATCTTGTCACATGGAGAAGCAAGAAGCAGTCCGTTGTAGCAAGAAGCAATGCAGAAGCAGAGTTTAGAGTTTAGGGCAATTGCACAGGGAATTTGTGAAGTTATTTGGTTAGAGAGGTTGATGCAGGACCTATAGATCACCACTTCCTCTCCCACCAAAGTCTCCAGTGATAGTAAATCAGCCATCAGTATAGTGAAGAACCCAATTCTTTAGAATTGACAGGAGCTTTATCAAATGTGAAATAGAAGAAGGGGGCATTGATCTATGCTATGTCCCTACTGAAGCACAGGAAGTCAATATCTTCACAAAGATCATGCCCGCCTAGATTCGAGACAATTCTAAGCAAGTTGGGAATGCTAAATATCTATTCCTCAACTTGAGGGGAAGTGTTGGATAATTATTTTAGATAAGTTTAGTTAGCTTAGGAGATTATCTTCTAGGAGATAAGTTTATCTTCTAGTAGATAAGATATACTATAGATTGGATAAGTTTGCATATACAAAAAATCTAGTAGTTTAGTAGTATTAGAATAGGTTATACTCGTGTATAAATTACATATAATCAGAGAAATAAATTGGCCTTTTCTTCTGATATTTTCTATACCCTCTTGTTTCACATAACAAATTTTGAAGCAAGTAGAGAAGCTCACATAGATAGCATACTCCAACACCAAAGTTCAAGACATAAGAAACAAATTTTACCTTCCCAGGGTTTGAATAATTTCGCTAAATATGATATACTTCTCGATTACTGAAGCCTCTAGAAATAGATCTACCAACACAGGAACAAGCTTTTCTGCAAACAAATAACTAGGCATTCCAGCTACTATAGTTGCTGACTCAGAATCCTGGGATGTGTTATCGACCTTTTTGGTGGATATAGAAGCAATTCCATTGGATGTCTCGGCATTTCCTTTCATATTATAGCCTATCGAAAAGACATAAATGTCAAAGTTATTAGTGCAAGACTTCAAAAACCTATTCTAATAAAGTACTACTCAGCCATTCTGTACCTATACCATTGTCTTGCTTTGTCTCATCATCTTCATTTTGTGCAGAAGAATCTGATTGGGGAAGATATTGCAAAAGTTCCCTAAGAAGTATTAGCCACATTGATGAAATATGCTCGGTTGGGCGTATCAGCGGCAAGATTTCCAGCACAGTACGCAGAACAGGTGGAACATGTCCCTGTAGAAAAGCAGCACTCATTTCAGCAATGCTAGATTCATCTTTTTTTGAAAGTAATTTCTGTAGAATGCCACAAGAATTGTTGTAAATTCAGAAAATATACATACAAATTCAGTTTCAAAGTTCTCATTGGTTAGTGTTGTTTGCATAATTGCCATGTGTATGATTCCCAGCATCTGAGAGAACATTCGATCATCAAACATCCCTTGTGCTTGCACATACAGTTCTCCTGTCAAAGATTTAAGAACTCAACATGACAAATAAGCATAGTCGTAAAAGAATTTGCTTTATTAGAGAGCATTCTTATGACAAAAACAACAAAGCCGAAGAAAAATGGCATTTCCAGATTCAAACTAACATAAAGGTGAAAGATGTGTTACCAAGACCATGCAAAATCTCCTGCTTCACCTTGCTAGCTGCAGCACTATTACTGTAGTTTGGTGATTTCTTTAAAACATGTTCATAAACATCAAGAATTGAGCTAAGATAAGGCATTGGCAAGTTCCCCTGAAGCCCCAAAAATAAAAGATAATTGTCAGGAAATTAAGGTACTAATTAAGATGAGTCCCTAATACATCAGTAATAATCTTGTTAATTAGAAGCCTTGTTTCAGATTTCAATATTACCTTGAGGGAATGAGAAACAACAGTTGTTTGTAAACAATTTATTGCAGCAATAGCAACCTCTTTGCTACCACTTGAGGTACTACTTTTTACAAAAAGAAGCAGCGACTCCCATCCTGCATCAAACACAAAGCATACAGCACTCACAGGGATATGGTAGCAAACACAAGATCTGCAACAGCATGAAACAACAGGAAGACAAACTATGCATCGGTATCAGAGAAGAAGATAACGAACCTACCTGACCAGAAATTTCTTAATCCACTCAGAAAAGGAAAGAAAGATCGCAATAGACGTGCAATTCCACCAAGGACAAGCACAAGAGTCTCATCCCATTGTTTTTGAGCAGTGTTGCGGCTGCAAATTATGAAGGCAAAATGAAATAAATCGTGCCCTACATCAATAAAGAGGAATCTGATTCCTGAAAGGATGAATCACCCAACAACATTGCTCGCTTATACCTGTGATGAATCAACATGTGAACTGCTTTACCTCCTCGAGTTCCTAATTCTTTCCCTTGCCATTCATCTTTTGATGAAGTCGCAGCCTATAATAACAAAGATAATGAATAAATATTTGTGGAAATATAAATTGCAGTAATCATGAAATGCATACAAGCACTTTCAATTACCATGTGAGAAGCACGATCTAGTGCAGGGAAAACATAATTCCACAGGCAATCCTCCCACATGCTTTCTGAAAGTTTTTGGCCATGACTTCCAAGAGTTTGAAACAGTGTCCTGACAGCCGCATTTCTCACCTAAAGTGCACATTACCTTCAGTCATTGTGGAATTGATGACTAACCCGTAAACATATAATTGACACCATCATGCTTCTGAAGAATGGTCCCCAGAAGGATAGAGCATGGGCAGTTTATATCAGTACATAAAGAGTGCAAGAACATA
The DNA here is from genome assembly GCA_024520975.1 of Erythroxylum areolatum. Lineage (NCBI taxonomy): Eukaryota > Viridiplantae > Streptophyta > Magnoliopsida > Malpighiales > Erythroxylaceae > Erythroxylum > Erythroxylum areolatum. The sequence goes on from JANIJH010000003.1 coordinate 50,908,754, forward strand.
GATTGTAACTTTTATTTTTAAGGCTTGTTTCCTGAACAATAAAACAATCCCTAAAAGGCTACCAATTCTTAGAAACATGAACAAGACACTTCTAATCTGAAATCCACAACTCTGCAGGATAGCCTCAGTCAGCAAAGAAGAGGTCGAAATTAAAGATCAAAATCCCCAAATTCTGTCACTCTGAGTTGAGTGAACACAGTTAGCTAGCAGGCTATCATTATTTGCAATAATTTAATCGTGGTAAAAACTTATCAAGAGAACCCACATACCTCTGGTCTCTCATCAACTCCAAGCCTTTGAAGCAATGAGAAAACAGAGAAGAGCAACTTGTCGCAATCAATTATATTTGTTCCTGGAGTTTGGTCATTTACTTTTTCATGCATGTCAGGACTCTGCTTTTCCCCCAATTCACCACTGATTTGTGGGGAAATGAAATCTGCAAAAGAACCACCATTGTTACATCATACTGTAATTTGCAGAAGTAGTGAAAAATACTCGTCGTTAAATCATACTGTAATTTGCAGTTGTGAAAAATACTCAAATAGGATAAACAGGTTTAAGGGGGCAGCTGCACCTGTTTTGACATCTGCTGCAGGCCTACGAGGAAAGCCTTTGACAATAAAATCAGTTGTGGTCCACAAGAGGCCTATTGCAGTCAAGCTAATATTCAACTCAGTCTTTTGAGCACTGTATGCTCCAGTGACATCCACACATCTGCAATGTCCATGTGGGTGAAGAAATGATTCTAACCATTTATAAGAAAGTGAAGCTAAGACTTTTGCTAAACAACAAATTAATAACAAGAAATTAAAGCTTGCAGGAAAAAGTCATCGATAACGTATCAGGGCAATGCTCATTTTCCACTGTGTGACACTATTCTCACAAGACAACAAGAACATGGAGAATACAAATCCTTTTTTGAGTAAGAATATTACATCAACAAATAAAAAAAGATTGTGCATTGCCTTTGAGAAACTTTGTTATGACAAATAACAAATACTATAACAGAAGTTGATTAAACCAGTCATAACAACAGAGATTTACAATATACTACATCCAACTTTCTTTGATGAAGAGCTACACACGAAGTGCGTGCTTAGTCCGAGCATGCATTTGATAAATTTAGAAAATGACTTTCATAGAAGTGAAGAATCAGAAAGTGCATTTGGAATTTGGAGGACAAATGGTTAGATAGTGAGATAGTTATTTCTTCATCCAGTTAATGATAGATCAAACTAGATTGTAATACAATTATAGAAACTATGACAGGTAAGTAGAAAGAGGTGATTTGTCCTTGTAAAAAGTTAAAAAGGGCTGTTAGAAAGAAGAATTGGATCTTACACATTGAGACATTCAGCAGGTATGGACGTAAGCCCGTCACTCATAATGGCACGGAGGCTCTGCAAGCACTAGATCTATCAGGATTTGTTCATACTTCATAGGATAAAATAAACCACTCATCCATGAAAGATCATGACAAGTCATATTAGGTTCAGTAGGAATGACAATATAGAAAATTAAAAGGGTCGGAAGAGATATTAAGAATCTAAAGAGAGAAACTTTAACCATTTTCAATATGGCACTTAATTTTGTCTCATAAAGAAACCAAATTAAGAAACAGGTGCATATAGGACAAATTCAAACCAATTGTAATGTTTTCCAACAATACTCTCAATAAAAAGTTGTTGTCTCAAAGTCTACCACCAATTATGTGAAACTCAAGTATGCCAACGCAAAGCATGCATCACCTCTGTACCAGATGGAAAACCAGCTAAGTCCAATTTTTCTCCAATGGGAAATTAGAATTACACTACAAATATATAAATAATATACTTTCAAGTACAATAATAATAACTGAACTAAAATCTTGTAGGTCTCCAGTGTATGGCCTTGAAAAAGATTATTAAAGTGTGAAGCATAAGAGCAAAGATGCTTCATGCTGACTAGAATAGAGCCATAACCTTGTCGAGAACAATAGTAAGAAAAGAAATACATATTTATATTCGCTACCGCGCTTCTCTGACAGTTTTGCATAAAAAATGTAGATTGGATTTTTACCCACAAAATAAATATTGGATAGATGTGTTAGAAGGAAATTGCACACAAGTGTAGCAGAAATATAAATACTTCATTTCCAAATGAATAAAGCTTCAATATGGTTTTACTAACCTGAAATCCAAGTGTAATAAGGTCTTTCTCTGATGCATCTGCCACAGACCTTTAGGAATTGGAAAACAAAGAGGATAAATTAAAGAGACATAATTCCAGTAATAAAGTGTGATCATAATCGGAAATAGATAATAGTGTATACACGAAACCTTAACATTTCAAGAATATTTGACCAACTATAGTACAACTTTTCCCCGTGCCTCTGGAAAGAGAAAGAAAAGAAAAGGCAAATGAGGCACAAATGAGAAGATGCAGACATAATCTGATAATTAGACCAAACAAATTAAATGAATAATGAATACTTAACAGTTTCATGTTACCTCCAATACATGCAAGAGAATTTTCAACGATCCAGCTCGGACATCAATGTTTTGAGTGGAAAAGTAAAGCACCCTCAGAGGAGATATAACAGAGCACTCGAGAGATCTCAACTCCACATCCCTACTTTCCATCTAGAGAGAGGTGAAACCAATATAAACAGGGGAAACTTCTATTCTCAAAAAACCCCTTGCTAGCTATAGAAACAATGATACTTACATTATTATGGAATCTAGAGGTCATGAAATCCTGAAACTGTTCAGAGCCTAAAACAGCAGATATTGATTGATCTAATGCATCAAAACCCATGTTCCGTAGATGTTGATTAGAATTATCAGCAAGCTGCAAATATATTTGGAAGTCAAGGACACATGCAGTGGTAGTGTACATATGACAAAGAAATGAAATAATTAAATAACACCTCAATAAAGTGATCAACAACATGATCCCACAATGGCTCCACTCCTGCACAAGGAGAGATGAATTTAATAATTGAAAGCATAATGATTAAGAAGTTCATTTATCAGTCATGACTTATTTAACTAAAATAGCAGAGCATGAATTTAAAGAAAGATAACAAAGCAACATTAAATTGTTCTAAGCGAGTGTTCTATCAATTTAAGTCACTGATGGTTGATCTCCAAAATACAACAAACAGATCATTATCTCAGGTAACAGGTACAATTTTATAGATGGCCATCACAGAAATGGTAAAGCTGTATACTAAAAAAAATAAGGGAATTCATCAAAACCATGAGGAATAGGTTAAATTACCATCCATAGGGGCATAAAAGCACAATAAATTGCAAGCCATATCCAAGAAACTAAAACAAATACAAGTATACAACTGCACAGTATCTTCTTCACCAATTCTTCAAAATGAGTGTCAACACATACTGTGGAGATTATTGACAAGAATGGATATCATCCTTTCCACTGAAAAACTGATGCTTCCAATCTTTTGACTTAAAGTTGGTCCAAAACCACCGGATGTTCCAGACATGCTCTGGTGTGATAATTGACGTAATGCAAACAGAAGTGATTTAACTGCAGATATGTGCATCAATGCTGAGCTCTCAAACAGCTTTACAAACCAAGAAAAGACAAGTTAGAAAGAAAAAAAACTTCAATTTGTGCTCAAAAATCAATCAGGGGCCACCTGGTTGCAGAAATATTAGGCATGTGTTCTTCAAAAAATGGTAAAACAAAGAATTATCACACTACCCGCGTTCATTCATTAAAGATGTTGCATTTTTTAAACCAAATGGTGCCCCCAGAGTTCCTTTACTTACCTGAGAATTCAAAGAAGAAAGTATGCTGAAATCACTATATTGACCGGATGATTCTCTCGTAAGCCTTGGTACTGTGGTGGAGACCTCCTATAGAGACACAAAAGGGAAAGCTCAAAAACTTACACGGAAGTCCAAATAATAAATCATACCCAAAAAAATTTCCATCAACAGTACTCAACTCCTTAAAGACCAAGCAGATTACCTACAAAAGTGCATCTTAAGTATCATCTACTATCAGCCATAGTACGATTAATTTGGCAAAAATACACTGCCACTTGCACATTCTAATATTGTACACCACTGACAAACTACCTCGGAAATGTTAACAACACTGCATTCCCCAACCTTTAGGTTCTCCCGAAATAGGAAGGTACCTGGTTATATTATTTTCTTCCAAAGTTAACACAAAAGGAACACTGGTACATTTATTTATGGGTTGTCTCTTTCACTTCAGGAAAACCAGATCCCAAAAAAAAGTTCTTCAAGAGATCAACCATTCGATGACAGTATCTTCTTTTTTTTTCCTAAATCCAGACTACTTGAAAAGTTTCAGAGAATTTTAAACTTTCAATACAATTAAATCTCAAAGTCTTTGCTACTTATATCATCCAGGGGATAAGATGAAACCGCTGAACATTCCAATATATTGAATATAAAGGCCTAAGCAACCACGATTAAATTCTTTAGTGGCGTATCCCAAAACTACCTGTGTCGTGGCATGAGGAGAATGAATTGCTCGGTCCAGAGCTGCCAGAGTTTCCAACACCTATAGTTATTTTCATTGGACTATTGTGAGGTATTGACATCCATCACATTTATGAAACCCGTTAAAGAAAAACCAGCATACCAAGGTCCATGATGGTCCCAAAACGTTATGTAATCGATGAGCAATGTTGAATAGAGTCCTTAAAGCCTGAACCAAGAACAATTCACAAGAAAGAGAATCATACAAATCAATCCTTAATAGGAACATAAACCGTAGTAAGAAACTATAATAAGGCAATTGCTTCACATATATACCGCATATGTAGGGGAAACACAGAGATACACGAGAATGCTAAGACCCAAACCTTAAGACCCTTACAAACTGCATTTAACTCCCTTCTCTTGATTCTAGCGTGGTGTTCTTTACTTATCTATTTCCATTTTCCATATACATTAGGGTGCATAATAGAATTACAAATTCAAGTAGAAATATAAACCACTGCAATATGTTGGTGTGACTAGTAAAGAGAATATATCACAAGCACCAATACAAACCAAACACCTGCACATTCTTTGGGGTAAGGACAATGTTATCCCTTTGTTCAACAACTAACTCAGAACGCTTTGGCCCGGGAGAGTTCACTGCACTGCAACGATCTCGATTTAGGTCAGAATTTCAGCATTTAGATGGAACTTCAAGCAAGAAATAAATTCTTCAAGTTCAAAATGTAAGCATCTGGAAAGAAGGGCAATATTAAAATAGTATATACCACAAATTTGCATGCAGTTGCCTATGGTAGTAAGGGTCATTTGATTCACTTTGTTGTAGATAAAAAAGCTTTCAACCCTTCTACTTGACCCCAACTCTCATTTCAATCCTCTTCAATTTTTGTTATAAAGTCCTACATACTTAAATTTTCCAATGGAGATCTTCCCATTGAAATTGTCAAGACTTTGTCTCATATAAGCAAAATTATTGCATAAATTTCCTACTTGATATAATGTAATTGCAATGTGCTGCCGAAGAATACAAGTTTTATTTGACACTTTTACCTATCTAACTATTAACCTTAGATAATGACATTATCAATAATTAGTATACTAAGTGATAAGGTATCAACAACAAAGTTTACATAGAAAGTTGAGAGTAGGTAAGAAGAATTTGACCGATAAGAATTTAAGTAACACGACTTGACTAAAAGGTCTGAAAGTTTTTCTTTATTCTTTTTATTACCATGGGGCAGTTCATAGCAATTAAGAATGAATATACAATCACATTAAAGGATCTAAACAAATATATCATCCCAAAAGTTCAAATCCAAGTTATCAATGCAGAAATTAGCACGACATCATCAATAAATGTGCAACTTACCTCCTCCTTTCTGCTTCATTAGGAAAATTGATCGTGAACTTGCAAAGGGATGCTAGGAAAGAGTTCAAAGGTTCTACAGCATGCAGAACCCCACATGCCTGCAGAATATACATAAGTGCATCACAATATTTTGTGGGCAATCAGACTACTGCACCTTGGTGGAACTTTATCAACACATAAACTAAATTGATTTCATAACAAATAAAAATTACTTTCCTAAGAAGAAAAATATAATCCAACTATATATGGTTTACCTGAGTAAATGCTTGGTATCCTTTTAATATCTCCAACACAATGGCCTCTCCATGTGACCTTCCAAACAAAATTCAAGTCATAAGAGATACATGCATAACATGTCCTTTGACTATAATTTTGAGAAAGAATCAGCAAACCTTGACAATATTAGTGACAAAGCATCAAGAATGGTCAGCCAGAGTGAATCAACCATTGCAATGCAGAGAACTGCAGTTTCTCCGGTAAATTTTGCAGCAGGATCGTGCTCACATCTGGGGGAATCCAGCTGTTCACAACAAAGAAATTAAAAACCTGCAAAGAACATGTACATACTAAAGAAAAGATGAAAAGAATATACATAACTAAAGAAAATATTGTGCAATCACCTCTCCAACTTCTACAGCTTTGTCTGTCAAAGTAGCCACGGTGAAGACAACACCCAAAATGCCTTCAACTGCCAAAGTGATTGCATGGGCCTCACTAGCAACCAAGACAGTAGCATTGGATGCATCATTGTCAAGGCTCCACTCAATCCCTGCAGCAAGATTACTTGTTGACATCCACAGAAGTTGGAAGATAAATCAATGTAAAAAGAATGCCAAATAGACCCTATATCGTAAATTTCCTCAAGGTACAGAAGTTTATAAAGCTTTTACACCATAACTAAGAAAGAAATCAATCAGAACGATATCTACTGCATGAATCTTTGCCCTCAGTTAGAGATTTTATAGAGCTTCTACACCCAAGTTAGAGATGTTCTAAGGGTTGTTAAGTATTAATGTCCTCAGAACGTATAGAGAATTTATGGCAGAAAAGTTGAATAGCCTTTCAAGACTAAACGTGAATAAACAAAAGATATTAATAATTTAAATATTGAGGAAATAATCTAATGTATATTGAAGACATTTAGGAGATAAATCGAAGATATCAATAAACATATTACAGACCTAGGGAAGCGGCTCAAGTATACATGGTCAAAGTGAAGATAATAAGTCACCAAGTACACCAATCAATTGAAATCCTTGTGGCAAGAACTTGATCATTATAAAGTGATAAAAAAAAATGTCGTGATGATGCAGCTATTCTGAAGGACTTCATTGAGCATGATAGGGTCTATGATTTTCTTGTTGGTCATAATTGAAAATTTGATCAATTGAGGATCTAGGTTTTTTGGAAGCCACAGGTTCCACATTTTAAAAGGTGATGGCACTAATTTGAAGTGAGAAAACTAGAAGAGATATGATGCTTGAACCATAGATCACATATAACTCATCCATGGTGGCTAGTGGTGGCAGCAAATCAAATGTGGAAAGAGCATCATTGTTTGAAAACGGAAAGCCTAGTCAACCTGATAGGGAAATGGACGTAAATAAGGTATTTTATTTATATTTAGCTATGGCCTCGTAGAATCGTCTACAAGAACCAAGCTAACCAGCCACTAATGGCCCTTCAGCTATCAGCCGAAACAATGTAAAATATTCCGATATCCTAGCCTTGCACTACCCCATCCCTTACATAGTCCTTTGCTCTCTCTCCTCTAACTAACTTCTCTAACCGTTTGGTGACTCACCCCTCCCCTGCTCCCTCTTTCTCCTGGCATATGTCAATATGGGTTTAGGACCCATATTGCTATCAATATTGCTATCACAACCAAAGGCTCAAAATCATGACAATCTAGTCCACTTATTACAAGAAGGTGCGCCATACTCATGAAAAGAGGAGGCTTCATAGAATTCCTCCAAATCGAGAATGGGGACATAAAGGAGAGCGGCCTAGGACTAATGAGTAGACCCATGTTGATGCAATACAACAAAGTGAATTAACACCATAAGAGGCAAGTAGTCTCAACCAAGAAGAGATCAAGAGGGTGAGGTCACTAATCAACAACCTTGACTTAGGTGAGTCTCCATTCTCTATTGTGTTAAATGTCTAGGGTAAAACATTTGCAACTCTTAGGTCATGGACTTAGGAGTTACCAACCATAAGACCCACTCACAAATATTTTTTCCACCTACTTACTGTATCCAAGCAACAGGAAAATAACCATAGCTTATGTCTTTAGCCACTCTAGTAGGTGTAGGGAATGTCAAAATAAGTCCATCACTAATTTTAAAAAACATCCCTCATTTCCCTTCGTCTCTATACCAAAATTCACTCAAGATTTATATTGCAATAAGTTTTTCCTCACAGCTATTAGGTATTTCAAGACAAGGATTCAAGGTAGATAATTAAACATGCTAGAGAAAGAGATGACCTTTACTACCTTGAAACACTAAGTCGAACATTATTGAGGTCAGATTATCCCATTCCTTAATTTTAGATTTTCATCCAATAAAGGGAAAGTTTGCCTTCACCACCGCCGACTTCAATATATCCATGTTTAGGCATGTTAAAATTATGTTGCCTTCTTTGTTTTAAGGTCTAGATGATGAAAACTTTCATTGTGAAGTATGTGAGAGTCGAGTTGTATATTAGTTGTATACCTTTTTAGGAAAAGAGACTATTATCCTTTCCTTGGAGAGCGTGGAATCTTACGTTTTTTTTTCCCCTCTCCTATGAGAGTATGGAATCTTAGGACACTATTTTCCTTTCTTAGGAGAGTGTCGAATCCTAGGAGATTGATCCCTATTTTTAGAGATTGTTTCTTATTTTTCTTCCTACACTAAGGTTTATATATAACTGTATAATTCTAACTCATTTACAAAAAGAAAAATCATTTTCCCTATTTTGTGTCACGGCATTAGAACACTAGGGTTTTTTTCTTGGGAATGCTTCTTCAAGCAGCCTTCATCATTGCATTTTTCCTAGGACTTCTATTCTCTACTTTTTTTTCTTGTGCCTAATATGTCTCCATCAGAAATTACCATTCCCAAATTAGATGTTTTGATAGTGAAAAGATTAAGAAATTGAGGAATTTATTAGGATCTCTTAAGAAGCTCTCTAGGGCTAGTTCTTTTCTATCTCAAGAAAACCTTTATTTTGTTTTTGCATGAATGCATCAAACAAGTATTATCACAATGCTTGGATAACTGACTTTGTTACCACAATATGACTCACTTGCATATATTTCATACCTATACCCCATGCCCAAGTAATAAGAAGATCGTAATGGGTGATGGTTCGTTAGCTACTGTTGCAAGAGTAAAAGCTGTATATATTACACCTTTTTGTCTAAAAAAGATTCTTCATTTGCCAAAGCTATCAAACATTGTGTCTATTCAAACACTTACACATGACCTTAAATGTTGTGCAAATTTTTCCTCCTTATAGTGTTCTTCAGAATTATGGCCCGAGGAGGAGGACTGAACTTACCACAAGTCTCTCTCATCTTGAATCTTCTTGAAAAATCATGAATAATATGTCCATGTCTTTTCTTAATACTTCAAATAACTTTACCATTTGCTCCTTGATCAACCGTCTTTTAGAATCTTAAAAGTCATGTTTCCATCCTTTTCATTTGATTCATAGTGATATTTGAGGTCCAATATTGTTCCTAAGATTTCTAAAGTTTGTTGGTACGTCTCCTTAATTGATGATTGTACTCGAGTTATATGGCTTTTCTTGCTCAACAAAAATCTAATATTAGTACTATTACTTCTAATTTTCATTCATTGATTTAAAATCAATTTGGGGTAAGGTTGAAAGCCTTAGGTCAGATTATGCTAGAACTTACTTTAATCAGATTCTGTTTCCCTACTTTCAAAAATAGGGAAATATTCATGACTCATTATGTGTTGACACAACTCAACAAAATGGGTTACCTAAGAGGAAAAATAGACATTTACTCAACATCCCTCGATCTCTACTCTTTCAAGGGAATGTTCCTAAATCTTACTGGGGGCAAACAACTCTAACTGTCACATATATGATAAATAGCTCCCCTCATCTGTGTTAGACAATAAAAGTCTCATGAAAAGCCTTAATACCTATTATCCCAACTTCAAAACCTCAAATAGGCTTACTCCTAGGGTATTTGATTGCATTGCCTTTGTACATTCATAGTCAACACACAAAAAAAGTTAAATCCTTGTGTCATCAAATGTGTCTTTCTTGGTTACTCACGAAAAAAGCATTCAAGTGTTAAACCCTTCATCAAAAAGTTCTATATCTCAGCTGATGCTACTTCAATTGAAAACAAATCATATTTTACAATGTCCTATTTTCAAGGGGGGGAATCAATGATGGAAGATAGTATTTTCGAGTCCTTTTGCCACTTGACCTTCCTATGTCCCTCCCAAACTCATGTCCACCTTTAGTCATAAGTTTGTGCCAAAAAATATAGAAATCGCTATTGTGTCCATCCCTGTTACTCAAGATTTTCCAAGATATCCACATGTGTGTTCCAAAAGAGCAATTGTTCTAAACTTAAAACAAGTCCTTGAATCCATTGCAAACTCTAGAAATGAGTCCATAATAAGCATCGATCCTCCTTTACATACACAATTAGTTGAAACACCTAAAGTTGTTGATAGAAAGGTACCAGACACTAGTAGACAGGCTTATATACCCTGCTCATAATTGACCCGACATAACATACTCAGTAAGCATAATTAGTTAGTTAAAGCAAGATCCGAGAGATTCACATGTACAAGTTGCAAATAGGGTGTAGCATTACTTATAAAGCAATCCAAGGAAACGAATTCTATTTAAGTGGAATAATCATCTCGACCTAGAAGCCTATATGGAAGCAGACTATGCCAGACCTATAGTGGACCGAAGACTAATTACAAGTTCCTGTACTTTACTTGGAGGCAATTTGGTGACTCAGAGTAGTAAGAAACAAAATGTTGTGGCTGACTCAGAGTTTAAAGTAATTGCTCAAGGCTTGTGCAGGTTGTTATGGTTGAAGATTATTCTAGAAGATTTGAAAGTCAAGTGATAAGGTCCTATGAATCTCTATTGTGACAACAAATCAGCTATCAATATTACTCATAACCATATTCAACATGGTAAGATAAAGCAAATTTAGATTGATGGATATTTCAACAAGGACAAATTGGAGGAAGGGCTTATGTGCATGACATATGTTCACCAGGAAGCCATATAGATGATGTTCTAACTGTTCACCAGGAAGCCATATAGATGATGTTCTAACAAAGGGTTGAACAGTTTTAAGTTATCATGATATTATTTCCAAGCTGGGAATAGAAGACATCTACTCCTCAACTTATGGGAGATTGTCAAGTTGTATATTAGTTGTATATCTTTTTAGGAAAGTCAATTTCTTTACGTCCAAAGATTGTGAAATCCTATGAGACTGTTCTCCTTTTCTAAAAGAGTGTGGGATCTTATGAGTGTTTTTCCTAACCTAAGAGAGTGTGCAATTTTAGGAGATTGTTTTCCTTTCATAGGAAAATGAGGAATCCTAGGAGATCAATTATGTTTTCCTTTCATAGGAAAATGAGGAATCCTAGGAGATCAATTCCTATTTTTCTTCCTACACCAAGGACCATATATAACCATGTAATTTTAAATCATTTGTAAGAAGAAAAAAGCACTTTCCCTTCTATTTCATAGCAGTGAGTTTGCTAAAAACAAGTGCATATTGTTTTCAAATAGTAATAACAGAAGCTCTATTCCTTTTTATCACATTCACAAATGATATTTAGGATCTATCTATTATTCTTGAAGATTTTGGGCAAGATGGTTTCTTTCATTCATTGATGATTTAATTGTGTTACTTGAATTTTTCTGCTCAAACATAAATTCGAAGTTTACTATTATTCCAAAATTTTGTTACAAGATTAAAAACCAATTTGGGGTCAACATCAAAATCTTCAAGTCAATAATGGCGTGGATTATTTCAAACAAATCCTAACTCCATATTTTCAAAGGAAGGGATGGTAAATCAGTCATCTTGTGCCAATGCCCCATAACAAAATTGAGTCACAAAAAAGAAAAATGATCACTGTTGAGACTAGATCATAGTGGGAGGAGGAATAGGAAATCGAATGATTCAGGCAGTGCGGGAGGGTAAACTAGGAAATGTTAAATGAGGGTGAGTCATGAGGAAGTTAGTTAAAATAAG
>JANIJH010000003.1:50933316-50951080 GCA_024520975.1 Erythroxylum areolatum
GTCTCGTTATCATCCAAGATCAGCAACCTCAACTGTTTCTCGGCGCACTGGTGGAGGGGATGAAATCGCTCCCCACACCTGAAACATAAACCCTTTGCCTTTCGGTCCATAAGCTCCTGATATGATAGATGTTGCAGTCCTCGATTTTTTTCCATGGATGGTCTTCGGTCCCCTTCCGTTGGTCTAGTCGGCATCGTGAGGTGAGAACTAATTGCTTGGGTTTCCATGGATAGTCTTCGGTCCCCTTCCCCTGATCTAGTCGACGTCGTGAGGTGAGAACCGACTCCTTGGGTCGTCGATCTGGGTTGAAAATGATGACCCATTGCATTCCGGGTTGGACCCGACCTGACCTCTGCACGCCCCGCTCCGTAGCCCACAGTATTAGATGACCCCGTCTCCGTATAAGGAGGATGAACCCGACTCTGGCTTCTGTACCCAAGCTTTCCTTGGTGATGCCAGTTGCGATGTCGTGGGTTGGATGATTTGAAACCCCTTTGATCCCCGTACAGCTCCTTCTCCACAGCCCTTGCTACCTTCATCATTTGAACCCTATTTGTTGGACTGAAGGTACGCACCCTTCGTCTTATCTCCGTGCCCAGCCCACTCATGAAGTAGCCCATCAATTGTGCTTCCGATAAATGTCCCACCTGAGAAGACACAAATTCGAAGGCCTCAATGTACTCATCGACAGTACCCATCTGTTGTAAATCCGAAAGTTCTTCAAATGGATTCTCAAACCTTCGCCCTCCATATTTGTCGATTAAAGCCTGCTTCAACTTCCCCCATGTTAGCTCCACTTTCGTCTCTCGGAGGAAATTGAACCAATGAATGGTCGATCCCTCCATGCTTAATAGGGCTAGCTTCATCTTCACCTCCTCCGACGTACCATGAACCTCGAAATAGGTTTCGGCTTGGGTAATCCATCTTACTGGATCAGACCCGTCGAACATGGGTAAGTCTACCTTTCTCACTGACATTCTATACTCTTCTAGATTGCCCAAACAGTGCTCCGATTGAACATTCGGCTGTGGACACTAAGTATCCCTGTCGCCCGCCATATTCGGCCTCCTCTCGTAAGTCTCACTTCCTTGTCCCTCCTCTGGACGCTTGCCCAACATTTTACTCATCTCTACCAGTAATGCTTGCTGCATCTCTCCCATGGCCATACGCATTGATGACTGCATCTCTTCTACCCTAGCTTCAAGACTGGCCATACGAGATTCCAATAGCTCAACTCTGTCTGACATCTTCGGTGGCATGAAGGTATGTTACTCTGAATTTGTTTTTGGTTTGTAAAAGTCCTCCGAAAGCTGGTCCTCCCCTCTCTTCGAATCCAGCAGGTCGGACCACTGTTAGAACTCTAGACTTATAATACTAGAGTTCCTCTATATTATTCCAGTATATATCTGTAAAATACTTATCACTACCGAATAGTAGTGAGTATTTCTCCCTAACCAGAGCAGATTTGCTCCTCAGAAGGTCAAGGTATGAATCCTTCTGTCCCTCTCTTCCCTTAATTTTCTGCCTAACTCTCTCCCTTCTCTGCCTACCCCTTTATAACCCCCCTCTCTAGGTACATTCGGTTATGCCTAACTAATTAGCCACATCAGCTAATAACTAACTCCCTCCTTGGCCCATTGTTCTGGAATAATTCTCTCTCTCTCTCCCGAAGATCCTAACACGAGTCAAATGTCTTTCAAATACCAAAAGGAGAAAATTGTATTTTCAGGTATCATATGTTCTTATTAGATGATAAGAAATAGTCTACAAGGAATAGAGGTATGAGCTTTAACTCCTTGAAAGAAGTGTGTGTCTACATCCACTACTTAAGCTCAATAGTAACTACAAATATTTGTCTGCATCCACTACTTATCAAAATTAATCTCATTGCATTATCGAAAAGTATGTATAAATTACTAACTGATAAACAATGAAATTTTACAACACTAGTTCTTCAAATGAAACAATTTGGAACAATTATCAGGGAAAAAATATTTGGTAAATTTCTAGCCCAAAAATATGATCGAATCTGCATTCCACAAGAGGAGTTAGCATCCTATGAACATAAATCATATACGGCAATTACTGACATAACAGAGCATTTGTGAATTAATGCAAGTACAGACTCACATCTTTCAAAGTAGAAAGTATCTCCTTCAAGGCTGATGGAGCAACCGCATCATGGGATATGAGTTTTTGTAGACAAGAAAGTCCAATTACACTCAACTTGACAGTTTTGACTTCACAGGCCATCAAAAAGATACGTAAAATGTCCTCACTGTGTGCAATTTCACTAGGAGTTGACAACGTTCGAAGCTGCAAGGGTGTTTGAAGAAAAAAGCATATTCTCAAAACAAAGATCCTGAATGATCGTCATCAAACACTGACATTGGCTTATAATCATAAATTCTATTGCTCCCGTAGTTGTTTTTTGGAAAATTAACAGATTTCGTTAAAGAAATATATATAAACTCTAGAGTACAAAAGATCTAGAATAGTCCAAAAGTTCTAGATTACATAGAGTTGTGGTTCCTAGTAATCCTCTACATCTTAAAATCTACGGGGTACTTATGAGACCACATAAGTATTAGAGAAGAATTTTAAAAATTATTTTAAACCGTATGCATACTTCTGAACTAGCTCCAGCTCACAAAGATAGCAATTTTACTACTTCTTCGGTGAATTTTGTTCCAAAACCTTAACTCATGATAAGAAATCAGCTGGAAACTTCCTACAGCTAAAAATAAACCAAACGGTTCAATCAAACAAAAGTAAGTCTCGAAAGTACACTTCAGTATAATAATCGAAATCCCTCATCTCCAAGTTGTAACCATTTACTGTGTAACTAAAACAGATTTACTACCTACATTATACAAATAGAAATGCATAAGACAATATGCGCACTATGGCATAGTAAACGTATGGTTATTTAAAAGAATACGAATATTAACCTTTAGGATGGCATGCTCAGCGGCGTCCTTGACGGCAGGGTGGCGACGGCGAGCCTCGGCGGATAGAGCTCGGAGATCGGACTCCAAGACCGCCATGAAAGCCATGGCTTGGCGGGGTCGACAAATATCTCGAGCCGGCTAAGTAGAGACAGTTCTCGAGAAATACGATGAAAAAGCAAGAACGAATGCTAAATTTGGGTGAAAAGCCAGAGATCGTGGCCTTGAGACTTGAGAGGAAGGGAGAAAGAGAGCTTTAAGAGAGTGTTGGTCGTCTTCCACAATCACAGATCCGTTGCTTAGTTCCACATGTGAGGGGCTTCTGGGCTTCGCGGCTGGATCGCTGAACTATTTCGCTACATCTTTGTTTCAGGGTGGGCCTCAGCTATGTTGCTACAAAGGCTTGACTCGCGTACGCCGTCCCAGTTGATTTTATAAATCTACATAATTTTTGCAAGTTCACAATTTTTGTAATGTAGAGCTCGTTAAAGCAAACATATGTAAAAGGAGGTGAATCGTGTGTATAAATATATTTTGCAAGTTATTTTAGCTTAAAAAGAAATGAGAGGATCTTGTTTATAATTAATATATTAGAGCATATTGTGCAATAAGATCCTGTTTAAATGAAAGGAGCCTGTTAAATGATAAAACCTTTTAAACGATAAGGGCTTGTTAAACGAAAAATCCTGTTAAAAATAATTTAAAACAGAAGATGGCTATTAAAATTAAAGGAATCTTTAGCAAATTGAAAACAAAAGAAGCTTACTATAACAATGAAGGAGTCTCTTGCTAAAATGAATACACACAAACAATATAATGCGGAAATATAAAGTCGAGAGAAAAAAGAGAAGGATTGGTTCGGCTTACAACCCAAGCCTACATCTAACCTCCAAGTATCCAAATTGAGTATTTTATTATAAAAACAAGTAATAATTTGACAAGCCTCTCTAAGCTCACAACTTAATATTTTTCAAGATTCTCTAACTTGTAAACAAGTAGTGTTTAGCTAGCCTTTATAAACCCTCAACAAAAAATGAAGTTTGCTCAATATGAGCTACATTAATCTCCCTAAAAAATATTTTCACTTTCTAAAGCACAAGAGATTTTACAATGATATCACTTTCTAAAGAATTTATATTACAGATGTATGCTTTCAACTAGTTGTTACTTCACTTGCATCTTTAATCAACGGGATAGATTTAATTCTGAATAACTTCGATATCATTTTTGTAAAAAATCTGCCAATAATCACATGGCTAATATATGACCTTCATAATAAGCAGGATCCTTTTGGATAAATCATTTTCTAATAAGATAAGTTCATAAAGAAGGTTTCTGCAAGAAGACAAGTAATTATTCCATAATTTTATTTCCTTTTAAGAATTATACCATTATTTATATATAAGGAAATAAAATCAATTTAAATTTTGAAATATTATAAGATTATCATCAAAATTGAGCTAATAGTCTCCTCCTTTTTTATGATGACAAGCAATAATAGATATATTTTTCAAAATTTAAAATGATAATGGATGATTTCGAAAGATAATTGGGATTTTATGAGTTCAAACATAATTAGAAGGAGCCTGCCTCTTAAAACTAGAGCTTATCAATTATGTATCACAGATTTTCACACCAGAATCAATTGCAGATATAATCAAGGTAGCATCGAGAAATCATATCATATATATGCAAAAAAATATGTCCATATAAGCTCTCCCCCCTTGTCATTATCAAAAACAAAAAATAAAGAAATGGGGAGGAAGTGAAATAATATATTGATATGCAAGATAATATCATAAGTACGAATGAGTCATGTAAAAAGCAATAGAATTAATGGACGGATTCAAAGATTTTTCTGAGCAGGATCTGCATATCAAGAAGTTAATTTTGCATACTGTCTATATATTCTTACATTTTTTCTTAATTGTTTTGAATGTTCTTCAACAGTTGTTGGATACTTGCACTATTTTCATCCTAAGGAGGAACATTAGCTCGTTGATCTTAAGTAGAACCTAGGATTTTTGCTTCTCTTTTATATTTCTTTTCCACTCAAACATTATTTTTGCAATTTATATCCAAATTGGTACGGAATAAAAGGATGAAACTTAGCCAGTTTATACCAACTCAAGTTTCCAAAAAGTACTCCATAATGGTGGAAAGTTTTGGTAAGTAACATCCCATACGGTAAACAACCAGTTGTATTCTTATGATTCCCTTTATCCACCATAAACCTTAAGATCATTGTAGGGAGGTTCATTTTGTTTCCTTTCAACAAATTATACAATACATAAGTGTCTAACAAGCTACACCTTTTAACAGAACTACTCTTGGAGAAAATAGAAGTAGCTGATAACGATCCAAGACATCGTAGTAGTAAGTCAAATTGCCTACTCCAAGGTCTCCCATATTGGGTATTTTCAGCATTAAGGTAGATGGATTTAACAACTTCTCCCAAATCCATATCATTGACATCCCATTTATGACGAGAAAAATCAGTTCTCCCTATAGGAGTTAAGTCCAATATATTTCCTAAAATTTCTTCAGAAATTAAAATTTCATTTTCACACACCCATGAGACTATGGCTAACTTTCCATCAATTACTTACTTTCTCATGTGTGTGTAAAAGGCCCTAACTAGCTCATCACACATTGTTTCATCTAATTTTAGGAAGTTTTCTTAACTAATTGCAACAAAGTAAGGAGACATAGGTATACCTATGTTATCAAACATCATAGGAGGCAAGATTCTCTTAGCAAGCACCTTTCTTTTAATGTACTGCGTTTTATAGCAGATTTCAACTTCCACTGATTGAAACATTTTTTGTGGTATTGACTTTTTCCTCCGTTTTAAGCAACTATCTTTATTTTCCTTGCTCTGTTTTCTTTAGGAATCATTTTTTATGAAACAAACCATTTCTAATGATAGGGTTCTTAATAGTTTCTTCAGTCACAGATGTTTTTCCTTTCTTTATCTCCCCCTTTTTTTTTTCTGGATTCTTCTTCCTCTTCCTTTTCAGTATCTGTGGTATCTTTTTGTTCAGATATTTTATGGGTTTACTTTGTAAGATTTCCTCAAGTGTGTAGTCGTTTGATCAATCGAGAATGTTCTTTTCTGAATCATCAACGTTTATAACCCAGTGCACTTCTAATACTTGTTGCTTAGAGGAGATAAGTTCAGTAACATGAGCTTCACCATGACTATCAGTGGAAGTTGGAGTTTTCTTTTCTCCTTTTGATCTGGTTCATGCCATTGTAGATTATTGGAAAGAGAGAGATGAGAAAATGCAGAAAGTTTGAATGCAAAATGAATAAGTGGTGCTTTTAAGAAAAATATGATGAGTAGAAGAGAGAGATCTATATTTAGTATATTTAAATGATTCTTGAGCGTTGATCTCGTGTGAAGATAAGCAGTCATACGCTAATACAGGAACTGTGATCATCTGTATATCTTCTGTCAGTATTGTACAACTACTTGTTAGAGCTACACACACATTTTTAAAAACTGAAACAACGCCATGAATCATTTCCTTTTAGGACACATGCATCCTGCTTTGTTAAAGCGAGAGGAGCCTTCTAAAAATAAAAGGAGCCTCTTAGACTAAGAGAGAGTTTCTAAGGAAACACAATAGAAGGAGCTTGTGAAATGCAATAACAAATAAAAGAGAGAATTGACGCAGAAATAATATCAGAGAGTTTGCACATACCAAGTTCTTTTCTTAACATGCAAAATCTATTTTCAAAAAGTGGCTAGGTGAAAATGTCAGCTACTTGATTTTCAGTACTAACATACAAAAGATCAATGGCTCCTTCTAAAACATGATCTCTAAGAAATTAATGTTTAATTTCTATATGCTTAGTCCTCAAATGATGCACATGATTTTTAGAAAGATTAATGGCACCAAGGTTATCACATAATATAGGAATATGAGAAAAGTTTAGATAAAAATCATGTATTTGATGCTTCATCCATAAGATTTGAGCACAATAGTTGGCAGCTGCTATGTATTCAGCTTCAGCCCTCAAAAGTGTTGTTTAATTTTGCTTCTTGTAAGACCAAGATACTGGACATCCTCTAGGAAATTGACAGTGATAGCTTGTGTTTTTTTTAATTGACTTTATCACTTGCATAATTTGCACCACAATATCCCACTATGTCAAATGAATCAGTTTTTGGATACAATAGTCTAAAATCTATAGCTCCGTGGAGATATCAAAATATTCTTTTCATTGCTTGAAGATGGCTTTCTTTTAGATTTGATTAAAAACATGCACAATGAAAGACACTAAACATTATTTTTGGTTTTGAACTTGTAAGATATAGTAATGATCCAATCATTCCTCTATACTTTGTCTCATTCTTAACTTTTTTTTTGTCTTTATCAAGTTTAATTTCAGTGTATGCGGGAGTACCCATCCGTTTGGCATTCTCAAAGTGATATTTCTTGGTGAGTTCCTTTGTGTATTTGCCTTAGCTATTGAAGATTCCTTTTTTTTTTTGTTTGATTTGTAATTCGAGAAAGAATGATAATTCTCCCATCATGCTTTTTTCAAACTCCCCCTATATTAATGCTGAGAATTCTTCACAAAAGGATGGATTAGTAGCATCAAATATTATGTCATCAACATATATTTGCACTGAAAGTAAATCATTCTCCTTTCTCTTAATAAATAAGGTCTTATCGACCTTTCCTCTTTCAAAGTTATTCTCAAGCAGAAAGTTACTTAACCTCTCATGCCATGCTCGAGGAGCCTGCTTTAAACCATACAGAACTTTGGTTAACTTCATCACGTAATCTGGATGGTTTTCATCTTCAAAACCTAGGAGTTGCTTAACAAATAATTCTTCATTAATGTAACCATTTAAGAATTTACTTTTAACATCCATTTGGAACAATTTGAAATTTCTATAGCATGAAAAGGCAAGTTAGATTCTAACTGATTCCAATCTAGCAACAGGATCATAAGTTTTATCAAAATCAATACCTTTTTATTGATTGTAACCTTGAGCTACAAGTCTAACTTTGTTTCTTACCATCTTATCATTTTCGTCAAGTTTGTTTTGAAAAACCCATTGAGTCCCAATGATTGACTTGTTTTAAGGACAAGGTACTAGGTTCTAGACTTTGTTTTTGTCAAATTGATTCAATTCGTCTTTCATGGCTAAAACACAATTTTTGTTAGTAAGGGCCTCTTCAACTATTTTTGGTTCTATTTGTGAGATGAGATGTTGTTCTTGAATGATGATCTTGTTCTTAGACTTTCAGTGGGATCTCCCAGAATGTATTGGTGTGTATCAAGATCTCTCTATTCTCCATGTATTTTCTTTACATAGGCTTTTGCTGAGAGGAAGGAGCCTGCTCTATTCTAGCTTCAGAGGGCCCTTCTTGATCTTATGATTCTACAGGTGTTATAGTTAGAGTCTCTGATATATTTTTAGGAACCAGGGAGTGCTCTTCATCATCTGAATAAGCTAATATTGTCCACGATAATGCTTCATCAAATACCACATGTATTAATTCTTCTATTTTCCTTGTTCTTTTATTATAGACTATGAATCTCTTACTGGCATTACTATATCCTAAAAAGATGACTTCATCGATCTTGCATCGAATTTTCAAGATTGTCTTTTCCATTGTTTAAAACAAAACACTTGTAGCCAAATGCTCAAAAGTAAGGAACATTTATTTTTCTTCCTTTCCGCAACTTATAGGGAGTCTTTTTTAGAATGGGTCTTATGTGACATCTGTTAAGTACATAACATACCGGGGATACTGCTTCTGTTCAATATCCATGAGTTAGTCCACTTTCACTCAGCCTGATCTTAGCCATATCAACCAAAATTATGCTCTTTCACTCTACAACTCCATTTTATTGAGGCATCCTTAGACATGAGAAGTTATGATTTATACCATTGTTGTCACAGAACTCTTCAAACTTTATGTTATCAGATTCTCCTCCTTGATTGCTTCGAATTGAAGTAATGCAGTACCCTTTTTCTATATGAATTTTTCTACAAAACTTCTACAAAACTTCAAAAGCATCATCCTTATTTGATAGAAAGTAAACTTATGTAAATTTGGAATAACCATCTACTAGAACAAAATCGTAATGTTTACCACCAAAACTTTGAGTTCTAGTGGGAACAAATAGATCCATCTGCACAAATTCAAGGGGTTGGCTAATGGACACAATATTTTAGGAGGACAGCTACTTCTGACTTTTTTTACCTTTTAAACGAGCCTTACAAACCTAATTACTTTCAAACTAAGGTCAGTAGTCCTCTTACCAACTTGTTTTTGGACAATTTAATAGAATTCTCATGCAAGCATGTCTGAATCTCCTGTGCCAGAGAAATGAATCATTTTCTAGAGAGACAAAACACTTAACATTTTGTCAGGACATGTCTTCTAGTTGAGCACAATATATATTCTAATTTATAAGACCAAAAAACACAATATTGTCATTATGAATATCGACAATTTCATAATGAGATGCATAGAAAATGACTTTGTAACCTTTGTCACATAGCTGACTCACACTTAATAGATTATATTTCAAACCATCAATAAAGAGAAGGTTATAAATGGAGGTAGAGTTAGAATTGCCAATTTTACCAACTCCAGTGACCTTTGCTTTATTTTTGCTTGCAAAGACGACATTACCTCTGTCTTTCCTTTCAATATAGTTGAAGTGCGATATTTCACCTGTCATGTGTCTCGAATAGCTGCTATCAACTATCCATTGATTTTCTCTTGTTTCTATTTTAAAGCATATCTATAAAAAAATATTATCTCATTTTAAGTACTCAAATTTTTTTGGGTCCTTCCAGGTTAGTATTTTGACCTTTTGGTCTCCAAACATATATTTAAGATAATTTCTTTTTACGAAAATTACAAGAATGACTAATGTGACTATGTTTACCACAGTAATTACACAAAACATATGAACGATTGTTGTTATGATTTTCGTCACTTAGCAGGTTTTTGTTGTTTTTGCTATAACTGCTGCTGGATTTAACAAAAAGGTTTTTGTATGGCTTGATATTGTTATTCTCATTGTATCATATTCTGGCCTTATCAAAAATGCATTTACCGCTACCAAGCAATGCACAAAGATTCTTCCTTCCATCAACAAAATTTTCCTGATCTTTCTCTAGAGATAAAATCTTTATAACACTTTTCTCCTATTTAAGTTCTAAGGTGGTGACTTTTTCTTCTAACTATTTTAATTTTTTAGAATCATTTTTTAGCAACGTATTTTCCAACTTGGCTATTTTTTCTTCTAGTAGTTCCTTTTTATAGATCTTTTGCTTATACTCAACTTCAAGAGATATATTCTTGGTCTCCAGATTCTCATTCATTGATTCCAATGATTTAATCTAAAGATGCATCATTGCTCTTGGACTTTTCAACTTCTTTGAAATATTTCACTGTCAACCTTTTGTACTGATTATATAATTCATGATATGCATTTTTCGATTTATACAATTCAATTTATACTAGTTTGGCTTACAACTCAAGCCTACGTGTTGGCACCCTGGTCTCATTACCTATTTTGAGGCTCTGATTTTCTCCAAAAAATTCATACTTTGGACATTTTTCAGCGTCAGTGTTGGTGGGTTTGCCGTGGTGAAGTCTCCTCTCTTGCAGTTCGTCGCAGCGAAGTGCTAAGCTCAAGCGTTCATACCCTTTGGGAAAGGTTTGTCGCGGCGTACTCTAGGCCTCGCCATGATGAAACCCTCAAATAGGACCCAGACCATCAACATTCAACACAAAACCTATATACATTCATACAATTCTTTCAAAACAACCATTGTAACAAAGAAATTAACTATGAACATAAACAAACGAAACTTCTTCAATTCATCATTTCATTACTATAGCGAAAGAGTTTTAAAAAAACTATATTTACATATCAAAAGCCACATCGTTGGCTTATTACAGAATACAAAATGCACATGATACATTTGAATGCTTATGCTTAATATAATTCTAAATGCCCAAAAGTTTTTGAACTAACTTAATTACAAAAGTCTCTATTCTTGGTGTTTGCCAAAGTTTGCAAGGATAATGTTGATCTGCTTTTTCTGCACCTGTGGAGTGGAAGGGAATGGGGTGAGCTGCGAAGCTCAGTGGCTTATACGTTTATAGCCATTGACAATGAGCCACTCAATCAAACATGCATATACTTCATATATTCATATACATCTATATCTCATTGGGCTAGCAATTCAATCATTCACAATTCAAATTCACAACTCATAGTTCAACATATCATCACATAGAACATGTCAAGTGTAATTAATTATCAAAACATAACACTCAATCTTGCAGCATAACTTGACAAATCAAAATACAAATGCACAAACAAAAGGCTCGAGAGTTCCGTGGAACAAAACGGATAAACCGAAGTTTATACCTTGAACAAAATGAGTCCGATTTCTCAAGATCTTGTGGCCTTAAGCAGGCAGTCGGGAGAAGGCTATAAGTCAACGTGCACATGACTAACGAAATGTTCCTCTCTTGCCCAAACACAATCAAATTTATGCTCAATTCATTTCCATACATTTTTTATATTCTCATGCTTCTTATGCTTTCTCATCTTTTCGTTCAACAAAAAGCCATTCGTCTTTCATGGCATGACATGATAATGAATCATCATACATTTTTCAACAATCACATTCATTCAATTCAAGCAATTTAGCACATATTCACACATAAGACAATTAGCTCATTTTACACAACAACTATAAACATATTACCTACCTATTTACTTGCAAAAATCTAAGTCAAGCTTGCCTTTCCTTTTGCTCTTGGATTGTCATTCCTTGGTCTCCTTCAAATAACCAAGTTCTCATTCAACACAACATTCCCATAGAAATTCATAAAGCTTCAAAAATCATAAAAATGAAAGAAATGCTAAGTTGGACTTAGGCTTAACCTACCTATAGTCTATCTAAGTTGGAAAAACCAAAACCTAGTTTAGAAATCCATAAAAATCCATCTAGGGTTTCTTCTCTTTCTTCCTATACAAACTCATTCTCTTCTCTAATCCCTTTTGTTTTTCTACTAACTAAGAAGAAAGATAATACTTACCTTAGGTTTATCCCAAATCTTCTTCTTTCTCCTTTTTCCCTAGCTTCCACGCACTCTTCTTTCTTTTCTCCTCTCTTCTCACTACTTTCCCTTCTCTTTTCTAACTCCCACAATTTTCCTCTTAGTCTTTTAAATAATACCACATTGTGCTTGCTCTTCCCTTTTTACCCTTCATTTAATTGGTTCTCTCAATTTTGCCCCTTTTTTTCATCAACTACTAACATCTTAACTCCTTATTCTGATCATGTAAATGAAGAAATTGATAACACTTCCTTCCAGAAAATGTTCCCCATTGTCTTAAGTTTCTAATGACACCAAAATCATTCAATCTGGTTGAGAAATCTGAAAGTATACTCTAAACATTTTTGGACTGTTCTTATGCTGAACCAACACTCTATGCTCAACTTCCATCTGAACATTAAAACTCTTATAGACTGAATTAAAACTTGATTTCTTCATACACTTTGTAGCCCTATATCTCTAGTTTACTCCAACTTAAAAATCATCTCATTCGGATCACTATAGAAAAATTTATGCCCAAAATATCAAAGCATTTTAGTGCCGAGAAAAGTTCGTCGCGACAAAGTTAGAAGTTCACCGCGGTGAACTCCACCAGAGAAGAATTCTCACGAAAAAATCACAAGTTCGCCATAGCGAACTTTGCCGAGAGGAATCCTAGCCAAATCCTTCAAGTTCGTTGTGGCAAAACAAGGAGTTTGCTGCGACGGATTTCCACAGAAGCAAACTCAATTTTTCAACTTCAGGTCAGATTTGAGACTCTTAAAGACATAATTTGAATTCGACATTTGCATGAAAAATGTAACCATACCTCTCTAGTTTAATCCAAATTAAGAATCATCACGTTTGGATAATTAGAGAAAAAGTTATAGCTAAAAGACTGAAGCATATTTAGTAAACATGCTACTGCTACATTTTCCAGATCATCTTCCAAATTTTGATTCCAGATTTTATCCTAACCCATCTTATACTAAGATCACCTCTTCTACTTCATTTACTCCTTATTATCAACTCCATTTCAACTCAATATCATCCATAAACAAATTATAGTCCATGATTGATCATGAACACTAATAATAGAACATACACACATATACCCATTTATCATCAACTTACTACATTTGTTACCTTAATCTTGTCTATCATTTCAAATTCAAGAATTCTCCTTTTTCTTTACTCATGACTAATCACTAACAGTTTCTCATTTAATAGTTTTAACTTCCAAGAAAAGTACGGGGTCCAACACTACATCTAATCTCCAAGTATCCAACTTGAGTATTTCACTATAAAAACAAGTAGTAATTTGACGAGCCTCTCTAAGCTCATAATTTAATATTTTTCAAGGTTCTCCAACCTTCCAAACTAGTAGTATTTAGCTAGCCTCTACAAGCTCCCAACGAAAAATGAGGTTTACTCGATAAAAGCTATACTGAAATATTTTCACTTTCTAAAGCACAAGAGAATTTACAATGATATCAATTTTAAAAGAATTTATTCTATAGCTATATTTCGAAAGTATGATCTCTATTCACAAAAGCAGTTGCTCTTCCTTAAGTAGCCTTTTCTTTCAACTAACCATTACTTTACTTGCATTCTTAGTTAACTGGATGGATTTAATTTCGAATAACTTCAATGTCATCTTTGTCAAAAATCTTCCAGTAATCACGTGGCTAATATATGACCTTCATAATAAGTTGGATCCTTTTGGATAAACCACTTTTTAATAAGGTAAGTTCATAAATAAGGTTCCTCTAAGAAGGAAAGCAATTATTCACTAATTTTATATACCGTTATTTATATATAAGAAAATAAATCTAATTTGAATTTTGAAATATTATAAGGTTATCATACCTTGAGCTAACAGCTCTAAAGAACTACATTTTGAAGAATTAAGAGAATTAAAAATGAATGCAATTCTTCAAAAAATTGATCTAATTATTATATTTTTATCTCTATTTATATTTAATAATATTAATGAATTGTATGATATTTTATTTTTATATGTGCTTGTGATGTTTATAAATGAAAGTGAGATGTGTATAACAGGTGTAATGGTAACTAAGTTTGAGTTTTATTTAAAAGGGGTTAATTGATTTTGTTTAGCATTATGAACTATTATGATGCCAAGTGAGAGAATTTGGATATTGTAATTATATTTTGATGTTTAGTAATTGAGTTGGAAAGAAAAGGAATTGAGAAGTAGGGTATATAACTTGATATTATGGCTAATTGTGTATTAAACATAACTTTTTATAAAAATTAAATTAAGATGATGACAATAAAAAATTAAGAGAAAAATGTTACAAATGATAAGAGAAGGCTAACATCGTAACTTCTTAATTTACTTAATAAGGTGGCTAAACAAAGCTTAAGCAATTAACCATGAAAGAAAAAACAAAATAGGTAGACAATTAATCAAAAGACAACTACGTACATAGAGAATAATTGTCATATGTTCTAAACCAAAAGTAACTTCGTAAAGATTAATCATATCTTTATTTACTTTAAGCGACCAGCTACATAGCTCGTGATTTATGACCATCCACAAACCATTTTTCTTATTTTAGTCAGCTTGTTATATCTAAATTATAGAGCATCATTAGTTATAACTAAAAAAGAAGATACATTCATAGAAAAATTGTTATTTAGAAGGTTGATTAAGAGGAAGAATAAGATTTTAATAGGTATTGATGAGTTATTGAAAGATTGGAAGGAATTATGAAACAAAGGAGAAATTTTGAGCTCTTTTAACATATATCTAGTCATAGTTTTGTACTTGTCATTATATTAATTTTATATTTTATATAAAAGTCTAATAATTTTAACCAAGATTTATGTTTAATGTATACGATCATTATGATTTCATTAGTTGTGTAAATCTTAATTAGAAGTTAAGATTGTATATATGTCGTTAAAAAGCATGGTTGTTGAATTATAATTAAATAAATTGTCAACAACTTAAAATCTCTCACAATTTAAGTGTATTATGAGTAATCTAGGTTAGATTGAGTATGATAATATAGGTATAATTTGTGCAAGATACTGTGAACGTATTTGTGATGTGTAATGTTGTGTTCGTCAACTTTCACTCTATAGATCTACTTATCCTTTCACGTAAAATTTGAGCATAAGAGTTCCTTTTAAATTAGATTTAGCTTATTTCGACTAGCTTGCAAACCTCACATATATATGTATACATGCAAGCATGTTGCTATAAGACAATGTTGGATGAAGTTTTAATTACTTACTCTTATACTTAAGTTAGCTTCTCATTTTCTTGAGAGATTTTAGAATACAGTTGTATCTTTTCTTAGTTACCTTCCTTTTCAATTTCACCTTACTTAGATAGGATTATAGACGATTAGGAACTTAGAACCACCCCTACATGTGTCGAGGCCTTAGGCTTTGAGTACGGGAGACTAAATGACAAGGATCTAACAAGGGAGGAGTCATATCCCAAAAGATGAAGTAGGTAGCATATATTAGTGAAGACCCAATGTGTACTATATTGTCAAAAGACCAAGGTGTGGGCTTCTTAAATACCATTTACGAGTTCTCAAAAGACCTAAAGTATGGGCCCTCTGACTTTGGGGAATGGGCTTAAGCTTAATACATATTATTTCTTGCCAATTTTTGTCTATTAACCATTTTAATGGAACTTTGCAAGTCTAAAGTGTGCAAGTGACCAAATTTTTAAAAAGATTTCTAGCTAGAGACATGTATTATGATTAGTCAATCTTTTCAATTTGGGACAGCTTGTCACCAACTTGTTAGTGAAATGATCTAGAAGTCAATCATTAGATAGTTGTATTCTAACAGTTATTTTTATGAATTGGATGGTTTATTTCATTTTGTTCGAAGAGTTCTCATTATTTATGAATTATTCAAGTTGAGGACTTGGATTGTAGAACTCTGTAATAGAAAATAATAATTACTCTGAAATGTCACTAATTTTGGTAAATAACATGGAATATTAATTGACCACTAAAAGATTAGTGTGTCGATTAAATGAAGGTGATGTTCTGCAAACCATTCGATAAGGAGTTATTGGTTTAATTACATAGATACATAATGGAGATTATGATATTCGACAGACCTTAAATGAAACATTATTAGGATTGTGTTTATGTTATTAATGTTTCATTCGTGTTTTGAATTCTATGGTATGAGATGTTCATTTTCTTACATGAGAAATATGTATTTGTTAGTATTATCTAACGCTGACCTTGTCAGGTTGCTATACAGATAATACTACAATATGCATGACTTATATAAAAGATAAATGCTAATCAAGAATTTTATAGTCCCTTGTATATGATATAAGCGATAATATCTATGAGCCCTTGATAAAATAATATTTTATGAATGCAATACGATTAAGGAGTTAATCATATTTACGATTTACTTTGGAGATTAATAAAGAATAAATTGTCAAGAATGATATATTCCAATCTTGCATTTATTCAGGATATTATGTGACAAGAGAATGGACATAGGCAATTATTACTTCGGGATCGTGATTTGTATACGATACTTATCATCTATGTCATTTGAGTAATTATAATAATTTTTACTATATACCGCTTATGATTTATTGAATTAAGAGGAGTTTTAATTCTATTATCAACATAACAAGGATCCCAATGGGTCACATTGGAAAAGATTTGATTAGAAGAAATAAATTATTCTAGTATATCATATGGAGATATGAATATGACGATAAAATTAATTATAAGTGTTATAATTATTTTGTTCGTCATATGGCATTAGAATAAATGTTATTAGGTAACAAATTTAATCATAGATAAATTCATTTGATATGTATGACATGTCATATAAATTTATTGCTCAACGAAATAATGCATATAATTATATGGTATAGTTATATGGCAACTGGGTCAAATGTTTAATTATTTTGAAGCGTGAGATTAAATGGTAAAGTGGCAATTAAATGAAAATATGCATTGTTGGGCCCCGTTTTCGAAGCCCAACATTTGGAAGTCATAAACAACATAAAGGGCTCACTTCTCATAACTTACAGAACATATTTGGGGAACTTCCAATTGGAATTTCAGTCCAGCTTCTTCACAACATTTGTTCCCCGGTGTCTTAAGTTTCTAAAGACACTAAAACCATTCAATTTGGTTCAGAAATAAAGAAGTTATGACTAAAACACTTTCAGCTTTTACTAATCCGAGACTGAACACTATACCCAACTTCACTTCAGAAATTGAAAATCTTAGGGGCTGAATTGAAATTTAATTCCTTAATAACATTTGTAGATCCATGTCTCTAGTTTATTTTGAAATAAGAATCAACTCAATTGGATCTCTACAGATTGAGATATCGCCAAAATACTGAAGCATATTTAGAAAAATATCCAACTCATACTCTTTTAACCGATCCTCTCACTTTGATTTAATCAATCTTTTTTAAATTAATATCAAAGCCTAAAAATTTTCATGGAAAGGTAGAGAAATGTCTTAGAAATCTAAGCTTAAAAAATCAGGTCAATCGGAGGTCAGACGAAAAAGTTATGGCCAAAAGAGTGGAGAGAGGTCAGGTCGCCCTTGCGACCAGCACGAGGGCGCAGCGGCGTCTGTTAGCCCCAAATTTTTTTTTAAAATTAAGCATGATTAGATTAATTGAGTAAGTTATGTTAGCATTAATTGAGTTGACATTAATTAGTATGTGATAGCA
>JANIJH010000003.1:50968414-50980639 GCA_024520975.1 Erythroxylum areolatum
ATATCCGAAAACACTCATTGAATTCATTTTAATATTTCTAATTTCCACTGAAAGTTCGGGGTCTAACAAGAAGTCAATCATTAGATGGTTGTATTCTAACAGTTATGTTCATGAATTGGATGGTTTATATCATTTTGTTCCATGAGTATTCATTTTTATGGATTATTCAAGTTGAGGACTTAGATTATAGAACTCTGTAATGGAAAATAATGATTACTCTAAAATGTTGCTAATCTTGATAATTAACATGGAATATTAATTAACCATTAAAAGATTAGTGTGTGGATTAAATGATGGTGATATTCTACAAACCATTCAATAAGGAGTTATCGGTTTAATCACATAGAAACATAACGGAGATTATGGAATTCGATAGACCTTAAATGAAACATTATTAGGATTGTGTTTATGTCATTAACATTTCATATGTGTCTTGAATTATATGGTATGAGATGGTCATTTTCTTACATGAGAAATATGTATTTATTGGTATTGTCTAACGCTAACCGTAATAGGTAGCTATACAAATAATGCCAGAGTATGCATGACTTGTATAGAGGATAAATGCTCATCAAGAATAATGTTGTCCCTCGTATATGATATAAGCGATAATATCTATGGGCCCTTAATAAAGTAATATTGTATGCATGCAATATGATTAAGGAGTTAATCATATTTACAATTTACTTTGAAGATCAAGAAATAGTAAATTGGCAAGAATGATATATTCCAATCTTGCATTTATTTAGAATATTTTATGACAAAAGAATTGACACGGGCAATTATTGCTTCGGAATTGTAATTTGTGTACAATACTTATCATCTATGTCATTTGAGTTATTATAATGTATTTTTCTAGATACCACTTATTATTTATAGAATTAAAAGGAGTTTTAATTCTATTGTCAACATGAAATCTATCCCAATAGGTCACACCATAAACTGTTTGATTAAAAAAAGAAAATTATTTTAGTATATCATATGGAGATATGAATATAATGATAAAATTAATTATAAGTGTTATAATTATTTTGGTCGTCATATGGTATTAGAATAAATGTTATTATATAACAAATTTAATCCTAGATAAATTTATTTGATATGTCTGACATGTAATATAAATTTATTGCTCAACAAAATAATGCAAATAATTATATGGTATAGTTATAATTATATGGTATAGTTATATGGCAATTGGGTTAAATGTTTAATTATTTTGAAGCATGAGATTAAATGACAAAATGGCAATTTGAAAATTTGCTTAGCCAACCTTGGTTAAGGACGTGAGCTGTTCATAAAATGAGCATAAGGATGAGTTTAAAGCCTCATGACTATTTTAGCTATACACTTTGTTTCTTGGCTTTAATTACACAAGGGCAAATGAGACAAATTAAGAGGCTTTGTCATTTACATAAGGACAAAATTAACTTTGTCATTTAGCTCATATGTTG
This sequence comes from Erythroxylum areolatum, assembly GCA_024520975.1. Classification (NCBI taxonomy): domain Eukaryota; kingdom Viridiplantae; phylum Streptophyta; class Magnoliopsida; order Malpighiales; family Erythroxylaceae; genus Erythroxylum; species Erythroxylum areolatum. Next base: position 50,969,866 of record JANIJH010000003.1, read on the forward strand.
AGCAATCAATTACCCATTATATAGTTTATTTTGGAATTTTTGGGATCAAAGTTAGGCCATTAAGTACCATCTAGCATAGGAAATAATGGCTTTCTAATCAATCTTTGGTGAAAACCTTAGAGCGCATCTCATTTGGTGCAAGGAGGCACAACCGAAAGTAAGGAGGTGGAGAGAAACAAGGTGGTGTTTGCTTCAACCTTACATCTTAAGTTCCCTTCTATTTGGTTTGGAGACCAAATTCTAGGTATAATGATTTCTATGCTTTAATTTGTGCTATTTTCGCCTTTGAATTGGTTACAAGACAAGATCGTAGGCTTCTTATTGTTTTAAATTTCTTTTTAGCCCACTTGAAGTCTTCTTATAACTAACACAACCATCGTATTAAACATATGTGAATTCTTTGGTGAAAAAAGAGGACTCTTAATACGAGAAAATGGCTAGATGCTTTAAAAAATGGAAAGGTCTATTAGATGGATAACATATCTGAGTCATTGAGATGGTTAATCAATTCTCCCCTTTAGCCTTATTGTGAAAACTTCAACATTTACAGGAAAGCTGATAAGAACCTTTTATCATTACACAACTCCTTCATTCGAATTCTTTGCTCTAAATTCTAGTTACTTTCATTAGTACATTCGTTTTTAGTTCTTAAATACTTCTCAAGTTAAAATATCATATTTTTATATCTTAAGTCACAAAACTAATGTCTTTAAGCAATAAACTGAGGAGTCTACAATTTTTAGAAGTGGAGAATCAACAAGAAGAGATTAGGGAAAACACTATCAAGTTATTGTTCCTCATGTTAGAATGATGACAAAATTTAAGGCTAAGGTCGATGTGGATATAGGTTGGTTATTCATTCCCTTATATATTATAATTCTGCACCTTCTCCTAATTAGGGGGCTTTCTTTTTTAGGCCTAGTGTGTGTATTACGATAATTTTTGAGTGTGGGATGAGGCTCCCAGTTAGCACCTTATTGGCATAAAGTATTAAAAGAAATAGGTGTAAAAATATATCAACTCCATTTATATTATTAGTGCCTCATTTCTTCCTTTTAAGTAGCATGTCATTTATGAGACATTAATTGATTCTATATTTATTTAGGCCCATGCACAAACGCCTCACTGAATCTTTTCTTCTAGGCAGGTATAATTTCAACGTTAAGCCTAAAATGAGTCCCAGCAAATCACCAAAGATAATGCACGGTTAAAAGAACCATTTTTTATTATCTTTAGAGTATGATAGTAAGTAAGGCTTTAGTCAGGAATGAGGCAAAGTAAATGCAGGCTTTAATAAGAGCTAGTGGTAAAATTCTCTTTTGGCCTCTTATAGACAGTTCTTACAAGATCCTAAGAATCCCTTTCCTCTAAAGGTGTTTCTGTTGAAGGAAGATCTATTATTAGTTGGCATCACCTATTAGTAGGTCTATAGATTTATTTACTATATATACTAAGTTTTAGGTGGATGGCTATTATTAACACCATGTATATTTCATAGGGATAGATCTATGTAAACTTATGTTTGCCACTTACAATAAATAAGATGCCTCAAAGACAATAAATAAGGTGACTTTATAGTCCCAAAATGGTACTCATATTGATCTTATTATTTGAGTCAAATCAGAAAAGGAATAAATAATGAAGGTGTAGCATCCTTTGTAGATATCTGCCAAAGGAGCTAAGTTAACCAATTCTAAAAATACAGCCACCAAAGAGAAGGGCAAGGCCATAAACCCTATGGCAGAACTAATTACCCCAAAATGGGATGTTAAAGTGAATAACTTAAGTCTTCTAGAGGACTTTGGTCAAGGTATTAATGTGTTAAGGCCTACTCTTGTTGCAAAATAGGAAGGCTATAGAAAAGACCAACAACAAGACATTGTGTTAACAACTTAAGATCAACCTTATCAATGTTTTTATTATTTTTTATTTTTTAGTTATAGACGTTTGAATTTTACGTAGAATTTTGAATCTTATAAGTTGCTGTTAAAAACTTTTGTAAATGGAAGTCCTTACCAACAAGTCTAAATAAGAGCCTATTTTGCTCTCCTAAACTCAAAATGAGATGACTAATGAATATGAGAAGGTTATAATAAAGCTAAAATAGGAGCTCGAGGAATGAGATAAGGGCTTGAAAGCTTTTAATGGTAAGATTTATATTCTAACTATACTACAATAAATTAGATGTAGAAACTTATAATCAAAGATAATATTTCACTTGTATAATGTATAAGTTGGATGTGTTTTATGATTTTATGTAAAGTTAGTCTTTTAAGACTTGGATTTATGAAATCATGCCCACATCTTTCATAAGGGGTTTGAACAAGTGTTAAGAGCTTATTAAGTTGAACCACATAAACTTGGGGATTGATGACTTAAGTATCAGTGATTTGCTTGCCCTTAAGCCTAAGATTTAATTCTGATCCTCAATTTTAACTTCTGCTTTGCCAACATCTTGAAGGATTTAGGCAAGGATCCTAAAGGTGAAAGTTTTAAGGGGCATGTCCTCAAACCTTTAGGCTCATCCTCTGATAGTTCTTTTATGATGACTTCTTATTTGGAACAAAACATTATGAGAGCACACCTTCTGGAAATTATCTGGGGTATTGATGTGTAGGCATGTAATTCTCCCTCTAATACATTAGCGTGTGCAATGCTTTTATATGCTTTCTCTCTAATATATATGTCTTGGCTTTCAAGCCTAGTTACTAATAGATGTTGTTTTGACTCAAATTATACACTTTTCTTTAGGTAATTTTTTATTTATTTGGTAAAGGTTTTTTTGCCTTGGGTAATTATTTTTGCTCTTTTCGGAGCATTTGTTCCTTAACATTTTAAAGAAATTGGTAATATATGTTGACCTACAGTTTACTAATCACATTTTTTGTTAACAAAGTTTTAGTTGTTAAAGAACAGTAATTAAAAAAGGCATATATATGTACTTGACATATTTTACCTTGAGCAACAATGTTTTAAGTGCATGATTGTAGTAAAGGCATATACGCATCTTTAGAGTTTATTTTGCATTAAGTTAAAAAGTCTTAATTGGTGCATTAACAGAAAGGCATATATGTGTGTATACTCCATCTAATTAAATGTCTCCACGTGGCATGATTCGTAATCAACTTCATAAAATGAGGATGATTTCAATGAAAAGAGTTTAACAACCACCTATAAGGTGAAACATGGTATTATAATTAATGTCATGAATCATCTTTCTTGCCCTAACATTCATTTTGCTATGAATAAGGTCTTCTAGTTTTTACATTCCCCTACTAATGTGCATTGGACTGTCGTTAAATGGATTCTCCATTATCTTTATTCCACATCATCTCATGACATTTACTTTCTTAGATCATCCACACTTACACTACATGCCTATTATGATGTTGATTGAGCTGGTTGCACTGATGATCTTTACTCTACTTATGGATATTGCATCTTTCTTAGACCACATTTGATATCTTAGAGTGCTAAGAAACAACTTATTGTTCAAATCCAATACTAAGGCTGAATATCAGAGCATTGCTCTCACTACAATGAAACTTTGTTGGATCACCTTTTCTACGAGAAATCGGTTTATCTAATATTACACCTGCTCTCTGGTGTAATAATCTTGATGTTACATTCTTTACTTTTGATCCGATAACTCATTCTTATAACAAGCACATTAAAATTGATGCATATTTTGTTCGTGACTTGGTGACTAATAAAGCACTCTTCTTTAGACACATCTCATCTATTCTTCAAATTACTAATGTTATGACCAAGCTTTTATCCTCTTCAGCATTCTAACGTCTTCATCACAAGTTCACGAATGCAAATCATCATAAGCTTGAAAGGGGCTGATAACATTTAATATACATGCATCTCAACTATTCAAATCCTTGCAGATAAGATTATATCAATTTAAATCAAATTATTAGTTGTACTGTAAATCTCCTTCTAATTGTGTTTTTACTTGTATATTAAGGCTTATGAGCTTCTCAAAAAAATCAATAAAAAATAATACACATTGCTTCAAATTTATGAAATGTAGGCAAACAACTTAACATGGTAAAAATTAGGCAACACTTTTTTTTTTTGGCAATCACAAGGCTCGATGATTGTTATGCTGTGTAGATACCAATGTCCAATTATCCATCAATATGAATTGTTGCAGTTGACTTAAGCTCTTCACTCCTTAATTCCAATAGTTTATCATAATACCATTTTTTATTATTTCTAGTATAACTAAGGTAGTTTACTCTTTAAAATTATATAAAAAGAAAAGCTTAAGAAGTATAAATTGATAGTCCTTTTCTTTTATAAAAATCTATTTAAATAAAATTATGAAAAAGATGAAATTATGATATAAGAATATAATAAAGCAAAGATAAAATGCAAGTATTAGTTTTTATGATGATTTTAGAATTTACATCCATTCCTACACTTTTTTTTAAGATTTTGAATTTACTATCGAAGTCTTTAAAGACGGATAAGAGTAAACCATACAAAAAATGGAAACAAAAACTCATAAACAAATTACAAAGAATTTGATACCTCTCTTGAATCAATAAACGATAACAAGTTAACAATATATAATTATAATTTCAAGTTATTACTCAATCAAGTCAATAATAAAACTTAGAACTAAACAAGACTAATAATAATAATAGTTCATCAGCGCAGTTAAGAAATGCTTAATCAATATTTTAAGAATCAATTTAATAATTTATAAAAGTTCTTACAAGTCTCTAAATGCACTAAAAATAGAGGAAAACACCCACATGCTAAACCATATTGGTAAGGCATAGCCACCAGACAAAGAATACGGGAGTACAAGTAGAAGACGTGCCGCAACAAGAAAACATACTTACCTGGATGGGGTCAATAGGTGATCAAAAAGACCTATGGCCTAAGTTAGTGACTTCCATTGCACTATTGGGAGGGGTGCTATCTTAAGGTCTTCCCTGTGTGGAAGAGCCTACGTCATAATTTGTGATAGAGGGGGCCTGCGTCCGCGCGGCCCCTGCTCAAGTCTATGATTAACATTTTTTAGTTAGATGAATTGTGACTGATTAATGGTCATGCTTTGGTTGTTATTATAGTCATCACGAGTTTTTCATTTCAAGCATTATAGTGCATGAATGCACAAAAGCATTGCTCTGGAACACCAGGTGATGTGTACAGATCACAGAGTCAAGTTCTATGGTGGTGGTTTTTCCTGTGCTTTCCACTTTGTGGCTGTCTTTTTCCTTTGCTTTGATCACCAATTTTTCGTCTGCAGGCTCAGAATAGAATAAGACAAATCCAAGATTGTATCATTGCTTGGAGTACCAGTATCCTATCAGGAACCATCAAAGCCTAAAACTTGATACCCTTTTGTCTTCTCTTCTTTGTTTAATAAAATGCAACATTCCTAGAGAAAATGGTGCCATAATAAGCCATAAACCAAGGAAGAAAATATGTCCAATGGTCACAATCACAAGTTTACACTCTTAAAAAACTTTCCCATTTACTAGTGGAACTTATAGCCTTATTCGGTAGAAATCACTGGTATGAATCAAGATTGAGGTTTCATCTCCCAGCTCATACCACAGAAACACCTACAAGTGAAGCACCCCCAACATCAGGATAGCTTAATCTTTTATGAAATTAACAGGTCAATCATCTTTCATGTTTTCCGCCTCCACCCTGATGGAATCAAATAGTGGAGAAGAAAGATAACGCTCTCGAGCACCGGGGAAAACAGCCTAATGAGACCAACAGAACAATGATGAGTTAGAAACAGTATAACACGATGCCAAGATTCAACCCGAGAGACTACACCCGAATTACGCTGGACCTAGCAAAGCTTGAATTTGTATTGAAGTGCTAAATTGGCCTTTTTGCCAATTTTAATTTGACCATCCTACACTGCTTTTTAAAATTGGGGCCTTTTTGCCAATTTTAATTTTTTTCTCCTTTTATTAAAAAATAGATTACAGGTCCACAAAGTATTGATGGAAATTTCATAAATGAATTTTGTGAATATAAAAAATATTGTTAAACGGTAATGGTGAGTACATTATCATTGAAAAACGCTATGAAACTATTGAAGTGGTGGCCTTCAGTGACAACTACTCACACATTAGATTAAAAAGTACCAAAATTTATGCGACTAATCCTCCAAGTAACAGTGTTTTAGGAACTTTTGTGTACTATCTTGGCAGCTAAACAGTAAAGACAAGAAGTTGATGACAAAGAAACCAGCAAAACAAACAGAGCCGAAGGAAAATTTTGGTGTTAAGAGCAGAGTTTTTGGTGTTTGGTTTCTCCAAGGTCTTAAACCTCTCCAAGGTCTAGTGTTCGTCTTGAAGCTCTCCAAATTGAGACCCAAATATCTTAGTTCAGTGAGGTTAAGCTAGTTTTAATAGGAAAGCTAAGCCTCCTTGTCATGTTTTTTAATGGTATAGAGTTTTTGATGCATAATCCCACATATTGTTTACTATAAACTTTATTATTGGAAGTTGCATAATTAATTTATTGTAATCTTATTACTAAAAATTTGTGCAAATAAATTGTTGTCTAAAACAACCTTGCTGATCAATATTTTTCTAATTTAAAATTAATCGTGTGTTTTGGAGTTTCAACTTTGAGAAAAAAAATGAGGATGAGAAAGATCCCATTGCATATCATCCATAAAAGATAAGTTAAAACACAAATAAAGATAAAAAATTTCTATTATATATAACTTTTTAATGGAGTATATTTAGCTTTTTGTAGTGTAATTTTTAGGACAATCTAGATAGAGATATTAACATTGAAAATAGACAACTGACGATTTCATCAGGTTCTTTATTATTACTTATCCTTTAGAACCATTTAATACATATATACACATATAAATGGTCTCGCACGTCTTCTTGACACTAAAACTTCTAAAACGTGAAATTCTCTTATCAAAGAAAAGGACATTATAAAAAAAATAACTGAAATTTCAAACTAAATGTTCATACAAATATTAGAATTTTTTGAAAGATTTGACACATTAAATTTTAAATTAAAGTGTTTTTAAAGTAAAATTTGAATTTAAATTTTAATATGATGGTCAGGAGTTGATGAAGGAGAGGTGGGAACGTCTTGCGTGATCAGCCACTATTGAATACAAACCTAAAGCAATTTAGCAGTCTCTGATTATTTAGGTGATGCTCCGGATAAATAACTAAGCACATGACAAAGCTATTAATCAACAATCGTCAACCATGTGTTCTACGGTTCTCCAGAAATTGGAAGATTTAAAAACTAAGGATTGGTGGGGTGCGCCAGGCCCTTGCAGTAGTGTAAGGCATGGACGACGCACGAGGGCTCCAGTAGCAAGCTACCGAGACGAGTCCTCTCCTAGAAAAATAAATTTAATATCATGTGAGCCAATGGCTCACGTATCAGATATTAAACTGATAAGAACAGATACTACACTTGATCTTAGCCAAAAGGCCGAGAAAGGTATGCTTTCAAACGTCGTCTTTGCTTTCTTCTTGTACTTTGGTTTCGGCTATTGTGTTGTCTCTCTTACAATGTGGGATTTAACGTTAGAGGTACACCTAACGAACTGGACACCAAAATATAAAAAATCTGATGAATCAGCCAATGGACCTGGGCCGAGTTACTGACGGAAATATTTATCAAATACGTTCTTATTTAACCAAACAATATTTGATTTAAATAATAAAAATATTGATAAAAAATAGATGGTTTTTCCGGATAAAGTGAAATTTGAATTTATGCAATAAGAGAAAGTTTTGTATTCCTCAACCAAAAAGATATAGATCTGATTTTGTTATTGATGTTTTGTATTCCTCAACCAAAAAGATATAGATCTGATTTTGTTATTGAACATTTATAATTAATGATATGTCAAAGTGATTTAATTATGTTTAATTTCATTTTTCTTATTAATTTAGATTTTTAAATTTTATATTTAAAATGTCCTAATTTCATATAGTACTACTCTTATCATAATATCTTTTTTAGGATATGTCTACTTATTTAAAAAGTAAGAGAGGCAAGACTTAAGTGATTTGGACATATTAAGAAGAGACTCTTAGACGCTCCAGTGAGAATACGAGAAGATTGCACTTAGAGTTTATAATAGAAGAAAAGGAAGTCTTAAGAAAAATTAAAGGGAGGTGATAAAAAATGATATTACTGCTAGAATTTTTCGAGGACGTGACTCGCAATAGAAAATTTTGACATACTAAAATACAAATAAATGACCTCTTATAAAGGGATTCTTGTTGTTCTCTTAGGTCTTTTAGTACTTTTCTCATTTAGTTAACCTAAACTTTTAAATATGTAAATTTTCACAAAATTTTTTTTTTAAATATGTAGCACTTACCGCTTAGGAATTTAGCGTAAGCTTTTCTCCTACTTAGCTTTTATTATTGTCATCATCATCATCATCATCATCATCATCATCATCATCATCATCATTATTTACTTTTTATCTAATTATTTAATTTATTACTTATGTCATATTTTATTTATTAAATATTTATTTATTTATATTTTAATATTTATATAATATTTTGATTTATTTTATTTTATTCTTCACTTGGATCATTTGAATGTAATTTCTCTACTAATTAAGGGTAAAATTGTGTACTATTAAACTTTTCAAACTTGTGTGTATTAGATGTTGCTATTGATGTAAGTTATAGTTGATGTAAGCAGTTTTTTACCATTTCTTGGTAAATGCCCTAAAAAGTATACTAGCAACTTATTAAAAACAAGCCTCACATATATATACATATGTGCGTATATATGTGTGCACGCATGTGTGTATTATTCTTTTACAATCTACATTGCCTCAATCGTAGAATTTGTAAGCTTTTAGGAACTCTTTTAACTTATCACACTATTATTCAGAATGAAAATTTACCCTAACTTTAATCTACTATTATTTGGATCCGACTAAAAACTAGTAAACTAAGAAAATATTGTTACTTCTTTTTAAGAGGAGTTTCGGAAAAACATAAATACAGGCCCACTAGTGTTTGTGTTGATGTTGAAAATCAATTACATGTTCCCTCTTGTGTTTTTGAGTTCTGGAAACACTGTCTATGTCCCCATCTTAGTTTCTAGAAATGCCTTGAAGTGTCGGTTTATTGTGTTTCGCTAGGTCCGCCGGTGAATCATTCTCCTTAGTTTTAGAAGGCAATGGAGCTAGTGGTGATAAGGGCGATGAAGAGATGAACCTATAAGAAGATGCTTGCGATCGAAGATGATGCCGAGAAGAGAAGATGACAACAAGCAAAGGAGAGCAGCAACTGAAGAAGTAGAGGGTGGAGACAACATGGATGGGAAAACCTATGTGAAAAATAATAGGGCGCGTGTTCGACATAAAATTGGAAACCTTATAATTTGAAAAACGGATGAGCATTTGATGAGTCAAAAGCACACATTGCACGCATTATATAGTCCACATGCCATATAGTCCCACTATCCATTTCTATTTTAATCCTTCATTTTTAATCAATTTAGTTTAATTAATAACAAGTTAGTTAAAATTTACTAATTAATATAATTTACTAATTAATATAGAAAAGCACTTTTAATTGTTTTCGAAAGGGTTAACAACTTGACAGTAAAGAAGAAGAAAATTAGGAACATGATGGATGTTAAAGAAGACACCAGAGAATAGAGGAATTAAAGATTGTTGACTTAAAGGTGGGAATTAGATTAATATAATCAATTGATAAACATGTGAAAATCTTCTACAATCTCACCAGAATTATCATAATTTGTATTTAGCTTTATCTACTGTAATCTCATCTTGTAATCTCATTTGAATTGATTTGTATTTTATCCTATCTAAACAACTTAGATTATCACCAACTTGTTTATATACAGTATAAAGCAATTCATTGAAAGACAAGAAAAACCATTTCAGCTTTATATCATTTTCAGCTTTCTTTACATTCTTTCATGGTATCAGAGTTGATACAATAATTTCCCAACCCACAATTTACATTCAGCCAAAATTTTTTTCAAACACCTATCATCTTACCATAACAACTCTGTCTCTGCTACACACCTAACACACATTTTTTGCAAAATGTTATCTAACACATATTTTTTGCAAAATCCAAACATTTTATCTCAAATGGCAGACCTCAATTCTCTTACTTTACCATTCAATCAGATTACCAATTTCCTCACTACACAATTGAATTCAACTAATTACCTAATTTGGCGAAATCAAATGTAGGTTGTCCTCATCACTTCTGATTTCATTGGATACATTGGTGGTTCCATAACACCACCGGATGATGAATCTTCCAACTTTCCCAAATGGCAAAAGTTTGGCAAACTGGTATACTGTTTCCTTACCGCGTCTCTGACAAGCTGCATAGCAAGACTTGCAATCGGTTGTACTACCGCAAGGGATCTTTGGATTATTCTGGAAAATCACTTCATGCAGCATTCACAATCACAACGTTCTCTACTTCGACGACAACTACACACATTAAAGAAAGGACTGAACTCTATCACAGAGTTTCTTACCTCCATCTCTGCTACCACTGACGAACTTGCTGTCATCGATGACAAAATCTCTGATGACGACCTCGTACTTCTCACCTTGAATGGCCTACCGGTAGAATATGAGTCTTTTATCACCGCCATAGATCACCGCGACTCTCCGGTCTCCTTCGGTGAACTCTGAGCGAAACTTCTCCTACACGAACAGAGGTTACTCTCATTTCATTCTTCTCCTTCTTCCGATTCAGCTTTTGTTGTCTCCTCCGCAGGT
>JANIJH010000003.1:50985151-50996596 GCA_024520975.1 Erythroxylum areolatum
GAGATTGAAGAAGAAATTTTGCATAAGGTTCAAATTGGAGTTGCAATGACCATAGACCATCATATTAAATATTATATAAAAAAACCATGTAGAACATCCCCTCACACTGGATGGATGTTTGTAATAGAGTTGCTTAATGGCCATAAAGATAGATGTCATCAACAATTTATAATGGAGAAGGGTGTTTTTATCAAATTATGTAAATTGTTGAATAAGTCATATGGATTAAAGAAAGGTACAAAAGTTACAATAGAAGAGGCAGTGGTTATGTTTTTTATGACTTTAGGTCACGGACTTTGCAATAGAATAGTTCAAGAAAGATTTCAACATTCTGGTGAAACAATTTCTAGATGGTTTAAAATAATATTAGAGGTTGTTTCACGAATGTCGATTGATTTCATCAAACCAAAAGATCCAACTTTTAGAGAAATTTCAAACAAAATTAAAGATGATAGAATGTATTAGTCTTATTTTAAAGACTGCATTGGAGCAATTGATGGAATACATATACCAGTTGTTATTCCAAGATCCAATCAAATAAAATATATTGAGAGAAAAGGCATTCCTATGCAAAATGTAATGGTTGTATGTGATTTTGATACGTGCTTCACTTTTGCTTGGGCTGGTTGGGAAGGCACAGTACATGATGCTCGAATTTTTATGGAGGCTTTGCGTAATGATAGATTGCACTTCCTTATCCACCTAGAGGTTTGTGACGAATAACTTTATATTTTTTTATTTATTGTTAATAATTCAGTGCTTCTTTATTTATTTAATTTTGAATTTGGAATGTAGGAAAATATTATTTGGTAAATCCAGGATATCCTTACATGCAAGGTTATCTAGGACCATACAAAGGTGAGAGGTATCATCTTCCTGATTTTCGACACGCTAGTCTTCCAAAAGGAAAGAAAGAAATATTCAATCATGCACATTTTTCTTTAAGATGCACAATCGAAAGAACATTTGGCGTTTGAAAAAATAAGTGAAAAATTTTACGTCAAATGCCAAGTTTTCCATTTCCAAAGCAAGTTAAAATTGTAATTGCTTAAATGGCTATTCATAATTTTATCAGGTTAAATGCTCAAAAGGATGAAGAGTTTTCTCCCTATGATGAAGATGATGAATTACTTCCTACAAATAAAGAAATCAGTGAAAATGAAGACATTCTACAAAATAACGAGATGAATGATGCGAGGAAACGTATTGCAAATCTTCTTGTATTACGATAAAATGCATAGTTTATTATGTATTTAACTATTTACTCAGCTTGAATATTTATTTTAGGATTATAATAATATTTAACTTTTTTTACATGTTTTAATATTTATTTTTCATATTAATTTTATTTCCTAAAAGAAAATGAGACATCTCTTTAAATTATTTCCTACAAGTTAGTTATTTAAAATTTTCTACAAGATGGTTATTCAAGAAAATAGGTAACTGTAAATATAATATATTGTACTTTGCAGATTGTTTAGTCTACTTTAAATATTATTTAGCATAAATAATTTTATTATAAAATAAAATATAGTTAAAATTAATAAAAGTGATTTTCATTTTTATGTTACCAAACAGTCTGCTGTATGAAACTCTTTTTAAAAAGCTGTTTTTTTAATTGACAACCAAACAGTCAACTGGTTTATCAGAAAAACACTACTAACAAAAGCTCTACGGAGATAAACCCATCCAAACAGGCACAAAACTTAAAGATAAAATATATTTAATTAATTAAACTTCTTTTAATCTCTTATATAAATTTATTAATAAATCATTATCACAACTATTTTATTTTAAATAAATAATTTTAAAATTAATTTTTATTTTAAATTATTTAATTAAATTATATTTAAATTTTTTATATATTTTTTAATATATTTTAAATTAATTATACTTATTAATAATTTAATTTAATTTATTTATTAAAATTTGTCATAATTTTACTAATAATTAATTTAATTTAATTTAATTATATAATATTAAATTAAATTACTTCGTAATTTCATTAATAATTAATATATCAAATAATTAAATAAGATATATTTAGTTGGTACTAAACCGGATTATAAAAAAACAAAAACACTTTTTGTAGTTTTCATAAAATTTGAAAATTGAAAGAAACCAAAATAAAAAAAGCTAAAAGCTTAAACAAATAAATTTTCTTACTAAATTTGAAAATTAAAATTAAAAATTAAAAACAGAAGTAGAAACTTTCAAATATTTATGCTTTCTATTATATAATAAACACTCCTACACACTCCTACATATCCATGATAGAATGAAATGAGATTATATATGTGAAGAAGGTCAACTACGAATTTCAATCTTGCAATCTAGTTCTAATTTTGATGAGAAGTATTATTGTCATGTATCAAAAATAAAGTTTTGTTTTTCATTCAAAATAACGATATTTGAAAATAACTAGTAATTACATTTATTTGATAATTTTAATAAATTATTATATTTTATTCCTTCAAGCTAAAAACTAGAAAACAATTACTTTGCCAAGAAAACCTAACATACTAAGATATTTATAGGATTTAGACAATCCTTTGGTACGTAATTATCTCATAATATAATGCACAATTTTGCTTGAAAAAATTATATAACATTTGGCTCTACTTTTATTTTTATTTTTAATTTTTAAGTTTGATTTTCTGTTGAGATCTATAAAATAAAAAGTGAAAACAAAAACCTTTTTGATTGAGATTTATAATTAAAAAACTAAAAATTAAAATATTTAATTTTATCATCCCATTTTTATTTTTCTAATTATACTATTAAAGATATTATGTTTTTAAATTAATTAATTCTCATTATAGAAAAAAATTAAAATATATGCAAATTAATATAATTAAAAAATTTACATGTTAATTGACTCTAATTGTCACTACATAAGCTTCTAAACTCTTCAAGTCATTACATAAGCTCAAGAAAATACCTAGAATGTATAAGAAAATACAGGCAATAACAAACAATAGCAGATAATTGGGATGCTTACATATAATAGACCATAAACTCATCACAAAATTTTGTTCAGCTTCTGTGTTTCCTCTTCTACGTTTGTGTTTGTGTCGGCTACTCTCTGGTCTCTCCATGTTGTATAGATGTTGAGCCATCGATGCTGCGTCAACTACAAGTTTCATGGCTTTATAACCACCATACACTTCACACACCCAAAACTAGAATGTTGTGTTTATTAACTTGGGTTTCATCCTGACATTCAAATTGAAGGTGTTTTTTTTTTTTTAAGGTGTAAGATACCGATTCTAGATCCCAACATGAAAAATGATGTAAGTTAACCATGAATATGGAATCGAGTATGATAAAAGAACAAGAAGTTTCTGTTTATAGCAACATCCAGATTTGCATTGCATTCACAAACATCTGTCCCGAGACCAGGAGATAAATTATTGACTTCTACAGTATCTATATGTTGTAGAGTGATCAACAATCAAGTTGATCATGATGTTGACCAACTGAATTTGAAGATGATATGGGTATAGTTGCACTACTTTTATCTTAACAATGGAGTTTTCATAGTTTTCATTTAATAAACTTCTAAAACAAGCATCTATGATAAATTTGTTACCATGATCAGATATGGTTTTTGCAAGTATTTTCTGGTGATATATATAAGCCGGTATACACATAGCAGGATATATAAAGGACCAACTGGGTCAAGTTGGTGGGATAAAAGCCACGAAAGAAATTTAAGGAATATGTAATGAACTAATACATGATTATCGTTACTATTGGAAAGTACTTCGATGGGGTGGGACTGGGATATAGGATAATGAACTCTTGTAGCCTCTTAATAGTACTTGACCTAAGTACCTGTAGACCGAGGCTTAACTGAGTTAAAAATATTGTTGTAAATAAGAGTTGCAACGAATTTCAAAAAGATCAAGATTTAGGCGTGTTACAATGGGCAAACAGGTTATGAAGTCTTGCTGTTGACAACTCAGACCAATGAGTGTCCACTGCAGTCATTGTCATCTTTTTAATCTCATACAAGGGAGCAAGATCCCCTATCCAATATTATCCTGTCTTATTCTGTCCATAAAATTTCAACCATTTATTTTGTAGGACCCACGTGAGGTCCACGCGGGATCTACACAGAATTCACATAAATAAACGGCTGAGATTTATTGGACACAATAAAACACCATAATATTGGACAGGAGATCTGGACTCTCATACAAGCCAAGTGGAAAAATAGTAGAGAGAAGTAGGAGCTTCTCTCACTAGGATGTTGAAAGATTCCACCTTAAGAAAGGCATTAGAAAAAATATCCAGCTAAATCAACTCGAAATAACAAAGGTAAAGCTAACTACAATAGTACTAGGAATTGTAAAATTGTGGAACAAAACATGGAAAAGAGGTTAGAGAATAAACGAAATGAGTAACAAAACACAGAAAAAAAGTGAGATGATAAAGAAATAAATGTGATCTAATCACGGTTGGATTTCAATAATAAAAACAATAGAAAACCACAATGCATAGATCAAGGACAAAGAAGTTGGATTAACTATATATTTTCATTTATGCTATAGTAACACTTATTTATTTTGAATTATGCTATAGTAATATTGCTTTAACTCCTAGGCACGAGAGACGATCCAACGAGAGAAAGGGCCTAGCTTCTTTACTTTCTCTATTCTTGTTGTTCAAAGTTTCTTATATCTTTGCTTAGTCCGACATTCCCATCTTTTCCATATAAGAACCTTCTTAAGTAAGATGGATGAACAAATGGGTTACTCGAAAGCACAGGTCTTGTAGTCAAGGCTTGCTACTCGAAATCACTCTTTCGAGCTGTAGCTTACTTTGAACCTACTTTCAAGCTCAAGGATAAACTTCTAAATGAGCGAATGATCAAGGTTTTTGAAGGTTTGAATTATGCTACAATAACTGTGAGGTTTTTGAAGGCTTAGGTGAAATGGATGTTTTAAAAGATAGAGATGACCACATATTGGAAGATAAGGCAGTGAAAGTGGTAGGGTTTTTTATTGACTTCTAGTTACAGAGATATCTCTGAACATGAAGATGCTAAAAGCAATAACAGAAGTAACAAATATGGGACAATCAGAGAAACATAAAGGGCATACCTCAAATGGAGAAATCAAGCACAAAAGACGTAGGAGTTGCTGATCGAAGACAGCTGGTGGAGAAACTAGATGTGAAGTTATTACTTGAAAACAAAAAACCTGTTTTAAAAATACAAGAAAATGTGATTTTTTGTTTTCATAAATTTGTTATAGTATTCTTATTTTTAAAATGAAAAATAACATCTATATTCAACCAAACAAGTTGTAACTGACTGTTTCCATTTTTAATGAAAAATAATTAAAAATCAAAGAAAGAATGGAACCAAATAACTCCTTAATCTATTTATTATTTAACTATCCGTAATTTAATTTGGCCCCATAATCCTTAGGTCCCGTTTGGTTCCACTTCTGTTTTTCTGTTGTTGTTTTTAGTTTCTGTTTCCTGTTTTTGGTTTCTGTTTTTTTGCTTAAAAAAATGAAAACCTGTTTGGTTGAGATTTGTAACATAAAAACTGAAAATAAAAACATGTTTGGTTGAGATTTCTAATAAACTTATTATTATTATTATTATTATTATTTTGAGATAGAAATCAGGGTTATGTTGGTTTTTTGTAAAAAAAACATGTTGTCAAAATTCAGAGAAACGATGTTTTTTTGTTTATGTAAAACTGTTATGGTTTTTTTATTTTCAGAAAAAAAAAATCGCAACAGAGTAAGCCAAACACGTTTTACTTACCTGTTTTTCTTTTTATAAAAACGACAACAAAAAACAGAGAAAAAAACAGAAACAAACAGCCTCTTAGATTACTTCGAATCATATCATAGTTGTACA
The DNA here is from genome assembly GCA_024520975.1 of Erythroxylum areolatum. Taxonomy (NCBI): domain Eukaryota; kingdom Viridiplantae; phylum Streptophyta; class Magnoliopsida; order Malpighiales; family Erythroxylaceae; genus Erythroxylum; species Erythroxylum areolatum. The sequence goes on from JANIJH010000003.1 coordinate 50,991,032, forward strand.
TGTCATCAAATTATAATCCTCACACTACTTCGAATCATATCATAGTTATGCATGTCATAAAACTTTATTATGGTTCAAATACCTCGATGACAAACAAAACTTGTGCTACTAACCTCTCTTTTCTTGTCTTTCCTTTCTTTCCTTTTAAAAACCATAACACCTTGCATACTTTTTTTACAATTCAAATATTAATTTTGAATTTTTAAAATTCATTTTTATTTTCAATGGCAACTTATTTTAATATTCTCCAACTGATTGTGTGGATTCATTACTTCTAAGAACAACATTTATTTTGCAATCATTGTTCAACTCTACTAAACCTCTACATTAAACATATAATATATAATATCACAAAATTATACAAAAAATATGTTTAACAAAATACCAAACATTATATAACAAAAACTATTACATTTTACAAAAAGAATCACCATTTTATACAAAAATTCCACTATTATATAAAATACTACATTATACAAAAATTATCATCACATTAATTGTCATTATATTATTAAAAAAATATCACCAGTTTATACAAAATATATCATTATATTATAAAAATACACTATATTATATGAAAATATCTCTAATTTCTATAATAAATACTACTTTACACATTACAATAAATACCATTTCATATAATAAATATCAATTCACACTATAATAAATACTACTTCTCACAATGTTATGTACGTCAATCAGACACATATTATAACTCCACAAACATTATACCTTAAGCATTATATAAATATGATAAAACAAATGCAAGAAGGGGGTGAACTATGTGTATAAACAATATTTGCAAATTCTTTCAATTCGTATAATAAATAGATCTTAGTTAAATAAAGACAATAAAAGCCTGTCAGACGATAAAGTCTTTTTAAATGACAAAAGCTTGTTAGGTAATGGAGCCCTTTTGTGGGATATGACCTGCTTAAGCGAAAGGAGTCTATTGAATGATAAATCATGTTAAAACAATTTTAAAACAAAAGATATTTGTTAAGACCGAAAAGACAAAAGGAGCCTTTATAAAAATGAAGGAGTCTCTTATTAAAAATAACACAAACACAATATAATGCAGAAATTTAAAATTTAAAGAAAGAGAGAGAAAAGAAAGACGCAGTCAATTTATACTGGTTCGGCTTAAAAACTATGCCTATGTCTATTCCCTAAGTATCCAACTTGAGTTTTCACTATAAAATTGAGTATTAAATTTGGCGAGCCTCTCCATGCTAACAAGTACATAGTTTTCAAGGTTCTCCAACCTTTCACATTCGAAGTGTATAACAAGCTTCTAAAAAGTTTAAATAAAAACAAAATAACAATTTTTCTCTTAATAGAGTGATTTCACTTTCTAAATCACTATAGTTATGATATGATATGATTCTCAAGAGTATAGATGTTGTTTAAAATATTTCAACAGTCTAAACATGTTCATTATGCTTCATAAGTGTTTTTGCTCTTCCTTAAATAATCAATTTCTTTAACTAGTTGTTGCTTAACTCACATCTTTAATTAACTGGATGGATTTAACTCTGAATAACTTCGATGTCATCTTTGTCAAAAATCTTCTAGTAATCACGAAGTTAATATATAGCCTTCATAATTAATAGGATCCTTTCGATAAACCATTTCTAATAAGGTAAGTTCATAAAGAAGGTTATGCAAGAGAAAACATATTTATTATGATTTTATTTCCTTTTGAGAATAAGATCGTTAATTGTGCAAGGAAATAAATCCAATTTGAATTTTGAAATATTATACAGTTATCATCAAAATCGTTAAATATAAACCTTGAGCTAACAAAACAGTATTTGGGCATTATAAAAAGAGTATCTACACATTATACAAAACATAATACTAGATAATAAAGAAATCTATATTTTAATTAAAGTACCACCATATTATACAAAAAAAATAGTACATTATATAAAAATGCTCTAGCTTTTTGTGATAAATACTATTTCTTACTGTAATAAATACAATTTCATACTATGTTTATCATGTCAATTTACAATAAATACAATTTCATGTTAGGTTAATCATGTCAATTCAACATATATTACAGCTCCCCACAAACTATACCTCATCCATTACATAAAAATATTATTGTATTAGATAAAAATACCACTATATTATATATAAAAAATTATTGAACATAACGCTTCTTGGATGACATCAATATTTTTGTAATTCAAAAATTTGCAGTCAATTGCCCAGACAAATAGGGTAAATCATTAAACTGACAATTATGCATCCTGCATTTTTATGAATATTGACCGAAAAGAAGTACGGAACTTTAACAACGAGGACTCAGTGCAAGGTGTTCATGTGTATTGGCCAAAGAGAAATAGATAGACCTAAGGGACTAGGAGGAGCAACAAAGCTTCCCTTTATTAATATGTTTAACCTCAAGTACAATAAACCAAGATTCAACAATAACATTATTATGGACATATGTTCGAAGAATGGATGTATACACTCTATAATTCATGACTTAAAACATAGGTACAACTAAGTCCTAGTTTACGAAAGTAAAACTAGTCATGTGCAAAGATAATTTTACTTATTTATAGATATGTATTTTAGCTAAAGCTCATGATATTATGTATATATATCACCTGAAGTATAGTAGAAACAAGACATTCAACGACGGACATATTACCTTCTCTTATTTACAATATTCAACAATAAAAATAATTATGAGCTAACGGTTCTTGCCAAAATTTCACTATTCTAGTTCATAGCATTTCTAATCCTTACAAAATCTATAAGTTATATTGCAAAAGAATATCAAAACAAGATATGGATAAATTAGGGAAAGTTTTCTTTTCAATATAAAACAAGGGATGTAGAATATGAAAATAATCCTGGTAGATATCAGAAGTCTTTGAACACTTTTCACCACTGGATCCAATTGCCAAGCCAATTAGAGGGAATTCCATTTTGTTATTGGAGGCTGCTGCAGTAGCCGCTGGTTCTGGTGGAGTTCTGGTGTAGGTGTCAGTCTAGCAGATTCGCGCACTCCCATAGAAATCAAGCTTACTTCCAAGTCGACAAAGCCCCTAATCAATGAAAATTATATCAATTTCTAAATAAACTAGTATTCCCTAATAACGCTACAGAGAATGTGATATTTGAATACCAACTGACAATGTGAACAACTCACAATAGTTGCGCAATTTTATCTTTCATCCGTTCAAAGTACAGGAACATCTGCTAAAGCCGTTCAAAACTAAGAATTGGTGGGGTGCGCCAGGTCCTCGCAGTAGTGTAAGGCATGGACGACGCACGAGGGCTCCAGTAGCAAGCTACTGAGACGAGTCCTCCCCCTAGAAAAATAAATTTAATATCATGTGAGCCAATGGCCCACGTATCAGATATTAAACTGATAAGAACAGATACTACACTTGATCTTAGCCAAAAGGCCGAGAAAGGTATGCTTTGAAACGTTGTCTTTGCTTTCTTCTTATACTTTGGTTTTGGCTATTGTGTTGTCTCTCTTTCACCGTATGGGAATGAGAAATTGCAATTGACTAGTCTATCTATCTCTCAGCCAATAACAATTAAAAAGCTGTGTAGGATGGTCAAATGCAATGTTTTAAAAACCGGTTGAGACCGAAGATCTGAATTGGTCATTGGTCCGATTCAGTTTCACCTACTAACCTTTCTGTATAAAAACCGACCAGTTTAATCTTTTTCGGTCGAATCAGACGGTCCGGTCCGGTCCGGTTTTAAATCCTTGGTCGAAATATACCAAAAAATTCCATCTCATGTCAATCACGGAACAAAACCCAGAACCAGAATGGAAGAGAAATCTAAAAAGACCTGCTTTTTATTGTGCTCTTGCACTGCGAAACGAGTGAGGCTTTCAATCTCGGCGCTGTTTTGGGAACCATGATAATCGCGAGCACCTCCAAGCTTCATCCTTATGAGAGAGTCTTGCTTGCTTAGACCCACCTCGAGATGAGAGCCGCAAAGCAAAAGCAAGACAACCCAGATTGTTAGGGACGAGTTATTCTTCATCTTTGATTGAATTCTCACGCAGTTAGAGGGATTAGACTCGTGTCTCTTCGTCTTCTTTTTCCTCTGTTTCTATTGCAAGTTAACTATCTTCGTGGGTTGATGGAAGAACAGTTGGGATGTTAGTTGGTGACGTAACCGTAACTTCAATGTTAAGGAACGGGCCAGTTTTGTGTTGCATTGATTTATTTTTATTTTAATAATATATTTTATTTTTATTTATTCTTATAAGAGTTACTTCTTATTTATTATATACCGGTTTTATAACTGTTTACTACTGATTGAATCTCTAAATTTTAAACATTTCTTTCGACAGGTTTAATATTCGGTCCAATTTTTAAAACATTGATCAAATGTCAACACAAAGCTGTACATTAAGTGTTAATTGTCGCAACAGAATGAAAAAGAAATAATATCACTATCGTGCTTGTATGTCTGCATCATAGAATACATTTATCAGCCTAGCCTCGACTTTAAACATCTGCTTCTACTGCTCGTGAGTGGCAGATTCCGGACTCTTTGGTAAGCTTCATTTCAAGGTGGTTGGTTATTACTCTTGCTTTCTGCTCCGTTTCGTTTGGAAATTTTCCAAAGAATCTACAAACCTAGTGGTTTGCTTAGAAATGCATGCTTGAAGTTATTCCGATATCAATCTTTTGGCATTTGGGCTTTTGGAGTTCGCTTTCTAGATATTTTTACATAATGGAAGATTCATGTTAAGGGGTTCCTCAGAATTGAAACGTTTTACTCGTGAATTGTAACTGGTACTTGTTTTACTCCTGATTAACGAAGCTATCTCGAGAGATGACATTACAGATCTTTTTCTGACAGTTCTTTGTCTACCTGCAGTTAACCTCCGAAAATGGAGGACAATTGTGCAATAAAGATGGATATTACTGAAGTATAATTTGCTCTTGAATATTCATGGTTTAGTTGGTTTTTGTGATCTATTCATCCCTTTCATTGTAATTATTTGCAGTTAATAGGCAATACATCTATGGTCTATCTCAACAATGTTGTGGATGGTTGCGTTGCTCGTATTGCAGCGAAATTGCAATTGACTAGTCTAGCTATCTCTCACCCAGTAACAATTAGAAAGCTGTGTAGGATGGCCAAATGTCAACACAAAGCTGTACGTTAATTGTTAATTGTCACAACAGAATGCAGAAGAAATAATGTCATTATCGTGCTTGTATGTCTGCATCATAGAATACATTTATCAGCCTAGCATTGACTTTAAACATCTGCTTCTACTGCTCGTGAGTGGCAGATTCCAGACCCGTTGGTAAGCTTCATTTCAAGGTGGTTGGTTATTACTCTTGCTTTCTGCTCCGTTTCGTTTGGAAAATTTCCAAAGAATCTACAAACCCTGGTGGTTTGCTTAGAAATGCATGCTTCAAGTTATTCCGATATCAATCTTTTGGCATTTGGGCTCTTGGAGTTCGCTTTCTAGATATTTTGACATATTGGAAGATTCCTGTTAAGGGGTTCCTCAGAATTGAAACGTTTTACTCGTGAATTGTAACTGGTACTTGTTTTACT
>JANIJH010000003.1:51041990-51055630 GCA_024520975.1 Erythroxylum areolatum
AATAAATTCACTATTCATGTATAAGTGTAGGGCATATCATGCATGAACATGGAAATGCATCTCTAACTCTCATTAGTCACTCACATTAACCATTCTAACCCTCCCACAAGTGATGGGATGTTACAAAAATGATTTCTAGAACAATTGATACTGCAAACTACTATTTTTCATTGTAGGACATTCAAGAAGAAGAGCCAAGGAGTGAAGATCAAGAGCACAAGAGGGCAACAGAAACGTTTGTCACAATGAAGATGATGTTTCGCAGTGGCGAAATCAAAAGCTCTTCGAAAAGACTTTTTGGGAAAAGTTCTCTATGACGAGGATAATGTTTGTGCTGTGGCGAAAGCTGAAAGTTACTGAAGAAATCTTTTGGGAAAAGTTCACTTCGGCGAACTCATCCTCTCTCGCAGTGACGCATTCGAATTGACACAGACCCGAACCATTTTCGACAGATTAACCAACTGTGCAACCTAATCCAACAACCTGTTTTTGAGAAAAACCTATTTTAGGCTAACTTACAAAAGGAAAAAGAAAGAGAAAAGCCAACATCTTCTATCATCCATTTCTCTCCAACACACATCTATATTCCATCTTCCTATAGCATTTTTATCATCGTCTTCTTCACATCCTTATCATTTTCTTTCATTTTTCACCGTCAGTTTCTACCATGGATGTCTCCAGTTGCTTCTTAGTTGTGAAGTCTCTTGGAGCTATGCGTGGGTAGGCATCTCTCTCCTCTTGAAGATCTAGCAATGGCTAGAGTTCAATGGGCTTAAAAGGGGAGTGGCTTAATCCATGTTTAGCTATGATTTATGAATTCCTAGGTTTAGGATTTGTAACTTGTAGTTGAACATGCTTAATTATAGTTTAATCAAGTGTTGGATATTCAATGTGTTGTTTGGATTTGTTGATGTAGAACTTTGAAGCTTAAATATATGAAGTCTCATATATGTCTATTTGTGATCTTGTTGATTCTCTTTTATCTTGCATAGTTGTGTTTGATACTGAGTTGATTCTAGATTCCAAAGTAACTTGTTGCATGGACTTATCCACTGCACACACTAAGAGCTTTTAACAGGGTTTTAAGAAATGAAGTCTCATTGATTAAGATCTTGGACTTAAAGAGTTCCTTAAGGCTTACCCATTTGAAACTTAGTGATTTCCAATCCCATCAAAAATTAATTTCGAACTATGATAGCCAAAGCTCATTTTTAAGAGGATACTATCACTATTTGATCATTTATCTTAATCTTTCCATTTTATATTCCCAAAAATCCAAAACTACGTTTTACATATTTTCTTACAATTCCATTTAGTACAGTTAATGTTTTCAAAGATCAAAACCCCCTCCTTACCAAATTAGCTTGCATTTCCTGACACATAGGTTAACTTAGGTTCATTCGTTTAGGTTCTGATTAAGTGAGAAGACCCAAGGTTGCATCCTATATTGCAATCCTTATATCATTATTTTTTTTATTTGACCTCCAAAGGTACAAGCAAAGGTTTTGAATTAGTTATGTTGGTATTAACTGATTCATACTCTTGTTAGCTTAATGACTGTTGCTTGTTATCTTATCATAGTTCATTTAAGTAGTTACTAGGTTGTTATTTTCAAACTTCTGTCAACATTAATATAGGATTGAAGTATTTAATTATGATGGACCATATGTATGGTATGATGGGCTGATGTCTTTCCTTGAGAATTAATGTAGCTATTTAGTTGAATATGTATGATTGGGATATAGATATGTTTTCTTATTTATTATTGTGGTTTTTAAACTAAATGGATGTAATAAAATGGCCAAACTTTGCATCATTTGTGTTAAATGAAGATTCGAGAGATGAAGTTTAAAACGGATCGTGAAACTATAAACACTTAGGTTAAGAACTAGAAATATATTAACTTAAGTGGTAAATGGCATTTGGGTTTTCATAATTAATTCGGATAATAACTTGTTGAATACGAAAGTTAGACTAGTTCATTATTCGAATCACTTTAGAACCTAACTATTAATTTTAATAAGACAACATTCCAATCACTTTCGCTTAACCATGTATAGGAAATTAAATTAGTGAAATTAATTCCTAAGAGTTTTTCCATTTCAATTAACCTATTTGTCTTTGCTCCCAATTGATTCCTTCTACTTCTCATTTTAATTTTGTAATTTTCCTTAAAAGCTTTTAGTTAATAATTGGTATTAGAATGTCTAGGACTGCATTGTTTTTATTTTTATTTTTAATTCAAATTTAATTTAAGTTGACCAATTTTACCTATATAGGAGATGACCTAGGTTATTAAGTACATTTTGACCAATTTTACCTCTATAGGAGATGACCCTAGGTTATTAACTACATCTATATCGTATACTTACGAGTAGGATAATCTAGGTCTTTTTCTAACTTTTTGGGCATAATAAGTTTTTGGCGCTATTGCCAGGGAGTTGTTTAGTATTTTGAACTTGAATTAATTTTGATTGTTTTTATTTTCTAAAGTGATTTTGATTGTTTTGTTGATTTTTTATCTGTTTATGCATACATTTTTTTCGTGTTATTTCATTTGTTTTAGTAATTTTCTTACTAATTTTCTTTTGTTTTTATTTGGTTTATGCAAGGAAGGAGGTCTCAGGAAGGTGAACCTATTCCTTTTGTTGACAACATACATCAGATAAGAGAACTTCCAAGAGACCTTGAAGACAATCTTGAGGGACCCAAACTAGAAGATACAGAGATGGCTAAAAGGCAACCAGTAATGAAGGAGTATGCCAGACTGGTAATCATTACTATCACTTCATGCATACGATTGGGGGAGGTAGAAATTATGAATTGAAAAGCATCCACTACAACATGTTACCATCATTCTATGAGGTTCCCAATGAAGACCCTTTAAACTTCATTCGGGAATTCTATACCACTCTCTGGACATTCTTATTGGATGGCCTAGGCAAAGATCAACTCAGGATGAGGTGTTTCCTATACACATTGAAGGATCAGGGCAAGGCATGACTGATGACCCTGCCACTCGGTTCATTGACTATATGGGAAGAGGTATACAATAAGTTCATGAGAAAGTTTTACTCCCACCAGAAGACTTCTGAGTTACGGAGAAAGATAGCTACCTTCACTCAGATGGAGGGAGAGCCATTCTATGAGTAATGGGAATGCTTCAAATTCTTTCTCATTTAGTGTCCCCACCATCATTTTCCACTCCACATGCAGAACTAGTTCTTTTATGATGGATTGACACAATAATGTTGGTATACAGTGGGCAATGCAACAGGAGGAGTTATGGGAGAGAAGAAGGCCGAAGAAACATATGAGATCTTCGAAATGTTGGGGGCTAATTCTCAATAAAAGAGTATGAGCGAAAGAAGAGCTAGAGTTAATAAAGTGTGCTTAAATCAAGAATTGGCTAAGTAGTTAGCCGAGTTGACAAGACATTTGACGATGCTAACTACAAAGTTACCCCAAAATGTTCCAAATCAAGAGCTATGTGGTATATGTGGAACTTATGGTCATAAAGCTAACATTTGTTCGTATTTTTATGAGCCTTTTGTAGATGGGGGTGAATAAGTGACTCACTTAACGTATTTTAACCAAATGAGCGAAATGATCTGTACTTAAACATCTACAACTTTAGTTGGAGAAACCACCCCAATTTTTCATAGAAGATCAATAATCCACTAGTACAGTGCCAACAATAATACCAAAATTTTCTAAGCCAAATTATTACCAAGGGAAATCCTCACTTCAAAACCCTCTAAGCAAGCCTTCTTTGGAGGAAAGCCTAAATGCTCTTATTCAGGTCATAACTCAAAATCAAGAAACGAACAATAAGAGGTTCAATTATTTGGAGGCATCTGTAAAGATGATTGAGATCCAAGTAGGGTAACTTACAGCCCAATTGCACAACAATCAAAAAGGGAAGTTTCCCAGTCAACCCAAGCAAGCGCAAGCAGTTACTATTCTAAAAAGTGGTAAGGTAATCTATAAGCATATTAAGATCCTTCTAATCTTTCAGGTGTAGGTAATCAAGAGGAGGAGAGCCTTCCCAATGAAGAAAGTGAGAAGAATGGAGGAAGCGATGGGCATGACAACTCTTTAAGTCAAGTTTAAAATAGTGAAAAATTGGGGCATACAACCGATTGCAATCAAGGACCAAGATTGCATAAGGCAACTAATCCTTATAGACCACTGATTCCATATCCAAGCCAGCTTAAGGGATTGAAACAAGATAAGCAATTTTTTATCTTTATAATATGTTTTCCAAAGTTAATATTAACATGCCTTTACTAGGTGTGATTAGAAACATTACAGCTTATGTGAAGTTCTTCAAGGAACTAAGCATAGAAAGTTTGAGCTAAACAAGAAGGTGATAATTTCAGAGGTTGCAAGTGCTGAATTGAAGGATCCAAGGAATTTTCTTGTGCAAGTATTAATGGGTAATAGTGATGAGTTTAAGGGTATGGTTGACCTTGGGGCAAGTATAAACCTTATTCCTTAATCTATTTATGAGAAACTAGATCTAGGACAATTAAGACCAACCAATATGTGCCTACAATTAGTTGATAGGGCAATCCGTTAACCGAAAGGAATAATGGAAGATGTGTTAGTGAAGGTTGACAGATTGATTGTTCCTGTAGACTTTGTGGTATTGGACATAAGGTAGGTTAAACAGCAAGGGAATGAGCACACCATAATCCTAGGGAGGCCTTTTATGGCCACTACTAATACCTTGATTGATGTGAAGAATGGAAAACTGAGCATGACTATTTTAGGAAAAATAATAGAATTCTCAATCTTTAATGTTGAACCTATTCCTATAACTACTATTTATGAAGAATGCTCTCGTGTTGATTAGATTAATCCTACAGACTTTAATTTTGTGCTGTAGGAAGAAGAAGAAATGAAGTTGAGTTTGGTGAGGGAGATTGCTAAGTGTTGTCAATTGCTAGACGATGCAACTATGGGAGAGGGTGGAAAAGTTTTGGAGAAGAAGACCATGAAGAGAAGGCAACAGTGGAATAGATCACTTTGGATGATCCACCCTGAGTGTTATGGTTGAGGTGTTCAGCTAAAAAACATTAAAAAAAGTGCTAAATGGCAAGCAACCCATATCATTCTATTTTGTCTTTCAATTTAATTATTTGTTATTTCTTTTAATGAAACTCAACTTAATCTATTTTCTTTGTGTGCACAAGCCTTCTTTTCAATCTCTTTTGTTTGTCATCCTCACAGCTATCTCCACTCCTCAATTTCGGATGCCATGCTTATTTCCATGCTTTACATCGCATCGATGTAGCTACCATCAATTTTTCGTATTGTATTTCTTTCCTTTTTCTTTTTATTGTTTGTACTACATGCAATTTAATTTCTTTGAGTCTTTAATGTTTGTTCTCGTTCATGTTAATTTTTATCTATTGTCCTAGACCTTGCTTTTACATTTTTATGTCACATTAGGAATAATGTCGTGTTTAAGTGTGTGTGGGGGAGTATTAATTGTATATTATGTGTTTGTCTTCCTATTTATTATTTAGAGATGCATGACCATTAAATGAACTTAATCAGGACTAGAAATACATAATATGAGTGAATGAGTGTACTTGCATGCTTAGACTGATTAACATGGATTTCGATTAAAAGGACATTAGCTTGTTGTGATAGATGAATGGCACTTTTCCTTTGGTAAGAATTTGGCCTTTTTGAATTATTAAACACCAATTTTGAGTATTCTTTATTGAAGGTGTTCTTTTAAGATTAAGGAACTCTAGAACTTGCTTGCAAATACTAGTTGAGATCACATAATCTTATGCAAACATTGAAAAGATGAAGGCAATTAGGATTTACCCTATTAACTTAAAAAGCCACCATATTGTCACCCTTAGTGAACCTTCTTGAGCTTAAATGATTATGTTCTTTCTTTAAAAGTAAAATATAAGCCTTGACCTTGATTGTTTATCTGCTTCATTAATCCTACCAAAAGAGCAAGTTGAGCATTTGAAAAGGTATAATTAGGCTTTGGGAATAAGTGTGGGGGAATCATAGCTTATAGTTGGCTTTTGAGTAGGGATGGGTATGGTTGTAATAATTTTCTCTCCTCTGTACCTTTCTTCTCTTAATTTCCTTATTTCAAATGAATAAATAAATAACTAAAAAAGAGAAAAAAACACAAGAAGGAAAAAAGAAAAGAAAAAGGAATGGAGAAGAAAAAAATGAATTGAAAAGAAATAAAGGAAAGAGAAGACAACCAAAAACTGAAAGAAGAGGAGAGAGTAAAAATAGGGAGTGCTAACTTTATTACATGAGAGGAAAACATTGAGTGTTTTATTTTCCATTTTTTTGAATTACTTTAAATTCTCAATTAGCTCTGTGGTTTTAAACTACAATTTTCCTTTTTTCCTACCATTATCTTGGCCCCATTGCAACTAAAATGAACATCTTAAATTAATGCTTGTGTTTGATATGAGCGGTGGAGATTGGATTAGTATGTAAGCCTATGGTAGATACCTTACATGAAATGAACGATGAGTGAATATTTACTACCTTTGAATGCTTGAGAGGATGGAGAGTGGAATGAGTGTCTATCATCACACTTGTTGATGGTTCTTTGAATTGAAGTACTTGTTGATTTTGGCTAAATCATAAAGAATTGTTTATTCATGGAGTATTATCAGTTTCAAGTTCTTAGATTGTGTTTATTAGAATGATCATTGATATCTTTAACTATTATTTGGAAAAATTGTTGTTTCCATTGTTTGTTTCTTTTATAGTCTAGTGCTCTTTATTATGTTTGAGAAGTATAGTTTAAGTGTGGGGGAATTGTTGTTTCTAATTTTTATTGCTTTTAATTTCCTTCATATCTTGATTTTGGTTACAAATCCTAGTGTTTTGATACAAAGTGAGATCGAATGAGTGAAAATGATGTGAATATTGCATGAATAGTAGTTGGGTTATTTTGTGAATTTTGCATAAAATCACCAAAGTCACGTAAATTTTGCATAAAAATTGAAAAAAAGAAAGAAAGAAAAGAATAAAATGGTGTCAAATGTCACCAACTCATGGTGGGGATAATTTAATTAGATGTTATACACGGTGGTGATTTGGTAAGTCACCACCGTGCAAAGTGGTAATTTTATGTCACTACTATGCATGGTTAATGCATGGGTGTGACAACAGAGTCACACCTGTGACTCCCTATGCACACCTGTGACTTATATGCACGGGTGTAAGTCACACCAGTGACTTATTGTGAAATGTTTTAATTTTTATTTGTAGGTTTAACACATGGCAGCTTAAGACATTTAAGCATGAAACCTTAGATGAAAAGAGAGTGTAATAAAAGGCAAGATAGGGTGGCGGCTGAGAAAAAAATCATCTGTCATTCACTGTTTCATTCGTTCACTCACACAAAGACACAAACATGGGAGGCACCAAAAGATAGGAAAAAGAAGATTAACAGAGACGAGAAACAGATATAGTCTGAAAAGGAGAAGAAGAGAGCAACAACAAAGAAGTGGGAGCTGGGAAGAGAGGCCAAAGGTGAGTGTTGAAGTTGATCTTGAGCAAACATTTGGTTAGAGGAGAGAAACTAAAGTAGAAGGCGAGAGCCAAAGCTGAAAGTTGGGAGTGCAGAAGACCTCCAATATCTCATTATCCAACCTTCTATTTGCTTATCTTATTCCTCAACTATTGCTTGTTTCTTTGAGTTTACTGTTGTGTTGGTATTAACTAATTCATACTTTTGTTAGCTTAATGATTGTTGCTTGTTATCTTGTTATAGTTCATTTAAGTAGTTACTGGGTTGTTATTTTCAAATTTTTGTTAACAGTAATATGGGATTGAAGTATTTGAGTATGATAAGCCGTGTGTATGATATGATGGGCTGATCTCTTTCATTGAGAATTAATGTAGCTATTTAGTTGAATATTCATGATTAGGTTACTAATATGTTGTCTTATTATTGTTGTGGTTTCTAAACTAAAAGAATGTAGTAGAATGGCCAAACTCTGCATCATTGTAGTATTAAATGAAGATTTGAGAGATGAAGTTTAATATAGATCGTGAAACTATGGACACTTAGGATAAGAACTAGAAATATATTGACTTAAGTGGTAATAAGTAGTTAGGTTTTCATAATTAATTCGGATAATAACTTGTTAAATACGAAAGTTAGACCAGCTAATTATTCTAATCGATTTAGAACCTAACTATTAATTTTAATAAGATAATAATCCAATCATTTTCCCTTAATCATGCATAGGAGATTAAATTTGTGAAATTAGCTCTTAAGAGTTTTTCCACTTCGATTAACCTATTTGTCTTTGCTCCTAATTGATTTCGTCAACTTCTTATTTTAATTTCGTAATTTTCTTAAAAGCTTTCACTTAACAATTGGTATAGAATGTCTAAAACTGCATTGTTTTTATTTTTATTTTTTAATTGAAACTTAATTTAAGATGACCAATTTCAACTCCATGGAAGACGACCCTGGGTTATCAACTACAACTATCTCGTATACTTACGAGTAGGATAGCTTAGGTCTTTTTATAACTTTTTGAGCATAACACCTATCTAGGAATGATATCTATATCCCTGAAGATCTCCTCCATCTTCAGATGATCCTTCCATATGATCTTTATCTCTTAGAGCTGATGTTCATCCATTGTGATCTTATCCGCCACATCATTCAAGATCTCCTCATCTCTATCTATATGATGAGTCATCTAAGACAATAACACTCTAGTCCATGCTGACTCTATTAGCCATGGTCCGTCCACTTGAACATATACTAAGTCCTTAGTCTATCAAAACTTAGCCTTAGCCAAGTTAGTTCGAATAAGGTCTGAAACTCTCCTAAAACTCGCTCCATGCTTGTTCTACTTTTTAAGTTACCTTGAAAATCTCACATATTCCTGTTGTGCATATGATCCAGCTAACCTTTCACTTGATTTCCATCTTAAGCCTTCTTTTGGTTTCACATCCAAATCTTGTATCTCGTCGAAGATTTCCACTAATGTGCAGTAATGCATGCCATCGCATAGTGTTGCCCCTTTTCATCCTTGCCATCTTGTAAGTCCTTACCTTGTTTCATTATTTTACTTGTCGAACACTAGTCAAAGCTTGCCAATGCCTGCATGATTTCATTATCTAGGACTTAGGGGTCTAACAAACTACCCCTACTAGATGAAATCGATGCCCTCGTTGAAATAATCTGTGGACACTCCTCCAAATATGGTTTTCTCAAAGTCTCCTTAGCCATTGACACATCTCCTATGTATTATGTTCCCTCTTTATCGGGTGTCTCCTTGCTTTTGTTTAGATGCTCCTTCACAAGGCCTATAGTTCCCAACATAGCAAAATTGTTGAGGTAGACTTCTTCTGTCGAGTCATCCTCTCGCCCTCCTTGATCCATTGCGACTATGGAATTTACTTGCTCCTTACCATCCTTTCGTTTTGGGAATTTTCAAGCAAAATATGGCCCTTTATAAATGAAACAAGCAATTCTCATTTTGATTGTTTCTTACCTTGAAAATTCACCTACCTTCTCCTCGCTTTTCTCCACACCATTTCACATCCCACCATTTTTCTTGCCCTTGTAGCTAGTTCGAATTGGTGGTGGCCTTTGGAGATATACCAAGGCATCTGTAGCCATTATCCCGTTTAGGAGTTCCTTCACATTTTCCCTCTGAAGCTCCATTTGTGCCTAACCTTGCAAACCGTTTATGAAGTTGAATAACTTGTACTCCTCCAATATGTTCTGGACATCTAACATCAAAGATGTGATACTCCTGTATTGAGTCATCTTGCTTTTTAAAGCTTCCCTCATGAGTCATAAAATGTTGTTAGGAAGGAACTGATCCGTTAGCTCCTTCTTCATCTTCTCCCAAATGTCGATGGGAGTTCTTCCTGCACTGATGTTGTTGTTGGTTCTCATTCTCCACCAAGTACATTGCCGTGATCAACTCCTTCTCTGAGTCAGCCACCTTTTCCACTGTAAAGTACTACTCCATATCCCACAAGAAATTTTCGAGCTCTTTGGCAATTCTCTCATCATCAAAAACTTGTGAACTTCGCACCTTGACCAAAGTGCTTTTCCCTCATCTAACGTCCTGTGTTACAACAACACGCATTAGGATCATGATCTTGAATCTAGAATCCTCTTGTGCCTTCATCAACTTCACTATTTGATGTTGCAACTATTGGATTTGCACCTCCAACATCCCGAATCGAGTGTTGTAAGAAGTCACCTCTTCATCCTCTTATGGAATCGTCCGAATGATTGCCTCCGATCGATTGACATGTTATGTCAAATTGCTACCTCCTGTCATCTCGAAATTTGGCTATGATACTAGTTATTACAAAGGTTTTCCTTCAAGCATGAACTTGTCACACAAGATTCGTAACCCCTTTGCACAACAATCTCACTTAGCTTCATCAAAGCACGATTCAGCATTGTCCTATGATTGTTGACCAACCTACTTGTTCTCAAATGCCTCACGACCCTCGTAGTGTTTCACACTCAAACCTTTGCAAGAAAACTACGAAAGAACTAAATAATCAAGGTAACAAAAGAACATTAGAAAGAGATAAAACTAAAAACTAACCTTCATTACTTCCCTTTAAGTATACAAAGGAATCCTCTCTCAATCTCTAAGTATCTCCCACATTAATTGTTCAAAGTGCCTCTCCCAAACTCCCTTCTTCTGAGAAGGGTAAGGCTCAAATGAGCTATTTATAGGCACCCCTAGATGACTAAGTTAGAATCCTAATAGAACTCCATTAGCTAAGATCACAATCTTATCTTATCTTATCCTTATCAAATTATATCATATTAACCAATAGATGACATCCCCATCTAATTAGGACTCTATCTAATAGGATTAAGCTACATTACAATAACAAGATAATTACACTATCTAGGAATGATTATCCATATCCACGAAGATCTTCTCTATCTTCAGATGATCCTTCCATGTGATCTTTATCTTTTAGAGCTGATGTTCATCCACTGTAATCTTATTTACCACATCATCCAAGATCTCCTCATCTTTATCTGTTGATGATAAGTCATCCAAGCCAATAGCACACTGGTCTATCCAATGCTTACCCATGCCAACTCCATTGGCCATGGTCTATCCACTTGAGCATACACTAAGTCTTTAGTCTATTAAGAACTTAGCCTTAGCCAAGTTAGTTTGTACAAGGTCTAAAACTCTCCCAAAACTCGTACCATGCTTGATCAACTTGCTAAGTCACCTTGAAACTCTCGTATATTCCCATCATACATATGATATAGCAAACCTTCCACTTGATGTCCATCTCAAGCCTTCTTTTGGTCTCACATCTGAATCTTGCATCTCGTCAAAGATTTCTACCAATGTGCACTAATGCATGCCTGAAGTAAATCATTTGTTAATATAGAAATCACGTATAATATGTAAAATACACAAGAAAGGGGGTTGAATTTTGTAAAATCTTCAAAGATATTATTCTTTAGGGGTTTTTTGAATTTCTTTACAAATTCAGATGATCACAAAAACACTTTACTAAAGTCGATGAGTAATGCAATCGCAAGAATTATTATCTACTCTTCTAACAACAAGAAAATTAAAAGATAAGGGTTAGAGAATAGACGTCGCAATTTTATACTGGTTCACTCTTAACCTTGAGTTACGACAGTCCTCAGAGTTTGTCTGAGATTTCACTTTAAAAGTATTCTTTCTACACTTGCAGAGCCTCTTTAGTTCTCTCACACAAAGTATTCTTTATCTGCTTTCTTAACCTCTCTAGGCTCTAGCCTTTCTTTCTCTCTCTAGGAAAGATATTTTTAAGCTTCAAATTGCAGATGTATTTGTTCTCTTTCTTTCGCACTTATATATAGAGTTTCTCTAAATATTATATAATCAAATTTTCTCTCTTATAAAAATATTATTTTGTAAAAATTTTATTTTATTTACGACTAGAAGTAGTATTTATAGCCTAAGTCTTCAACTGTCTTCTTTGAGAAACTGCTTCTTGAATCTTCTAGAAAGCGTTATTAGTTGAGTCCTGTAACTAACTCCAACTAACTAACTGATTGATGTTCTAGAATAGTTTCCTTTTGTATCATCTGGTACTATACTTCTTCTGGTGTCGCTTCGTCTAGTGTCACACTTCTTCTATTATCATACTTCTTCTGTTATTACGCTTCTTCTGTTATCGCGCTTCTTCTGGTATCACGCTTCTTTTGTTATCATGCTTCTTCTAGTGTCAGTGTGTTTCTTGTTGATGACATGTATCTTCTACTAATGATGTGTATCTTTTGGTTTAAGTACGCATCTTCTGGTTTGACTTTCTATATCTTCTGGTTTGACTTTGTGTCATTTACATTTTTTTGCACACTTAATAAACTTATCAAAACAATTCACACACTTCTAAGATTATTATTATTTGATTATCATCAAAATTAATAGAAGTGAAGTCTTCTTGACTTAACAATCTCTCCTTTTTTGATGATAACAAATAATCATAATTTTAGAAGATAAAATAATATTCAGACGAATAATTTTCAGACGAATAATATTCAAAGCAAAAACACAGGAAATGTATAAGATATACATTGCTTTCTAATATTTTCACTTTTCTTTTTTCTCGTCTTCTTCTTTTCTTCTTCTTTTCTACCCCTATTTGTTATTAATAAAAAGATAGCTCATCATAGATGCTTCAGAATTTTAGAATACATATGCTGAAGATCAGTGCGAATCGTTTTGAGGACTTGTTCAATAGAAACACATAGAAGTGCTATTTCCTCATGAAGATCACCCACTGAGTCACCCAGTTTATCAACCTTAGTATGAATTTCCTTAATATCTTTTGCGAAGGCTTCCTAATCTTCCTTCTGTTTGTGACTAGTTTCTGTCAATTTGACAAAATGCTTCAAGAACTCTGAATTATCAATAGGATCTTATTGTATTTCACTAAGTGAATGAAGGTTTTCAGCAACAGATGGTTCTGTAGGTAAAACGTCTAACTCTAGTATTTTGATTGAGGGTAGTTTAAAGGTTTGTTTTCCTTCTAGAAGATCATTATCATCAGGTTTTTGTAGTTTAAGAATTGATTGCCTAAGAAGTTGTAACACATTTAAACATAAGGTGTGAAACCTAAGGGTCTGAAATGCACGATTAAATACACAAAGGTTTTTAAGATGAAATTGATACTTCTGTACCGTCCATATGTCATAGTTCCAACTACCTTGAAACTTTCATCTTTGGTAGAAACTCCAAATTGACTACCTGATGGCCTTGAAATGTGATGTGATACATAGACACCTCCAGGTTGAGCTGCAATACATGCATCATCTATGTTCTTCATAGCCACTTGAATCTGTTCTTCTGTAAGATCATCTTCATGCTCTTCAGGAAACATATTCTTCTTCCCTTTTTCTTCATTTATCACTAGGCTTGAACATCTTGGTTGTATATCTGAAACAATCTTTATTGATGTTCTGCTCGTAATCGGATAGATTGTACACCGATCCTTTGAAATCTTCATTGGATATGGTGTAGCATCCCATCACCGATGGGAAGGTTATATTGGTAAATTGGGACGAGCTAGTGGGTTAAATTGCACATTTTGATTTGTTCATTCATTGGCCTCTAATTTTA
>JANIJH010000003.1:51086277-51139313 GCA_024520975.1 Erythroxylum areolatum
AAATTACACAAGATTAATCTAACCACTTAATCTTTGTAACTATCCCACAACCTAACTACCCGTAAAAGATTTTCACATCCGATAACACAACCGACTCGTGTTAACCTCGTCAGAGGATTTATCTAATTATTTTCACTCAAGAAACAATAACAAATAAATCAAAGAAAGACAACTTCCCATATCTGAAATTATTCAGCAATAGAACCAAGTTGCTCCACCAATAAGTCACGCATCTGTCAACACTAATTCATCTGTATGCAGCAACCAATAACCTTCTTCAAGAATCCAAGAAATCTGTAACTCCACTTTAACTGTGCACTACTTGTCAGAAATAATAACAGTGAAAAAATGGTTGCCCACCAACACATGCACAATCAACCCAACAAATACTCTACTACAGTGACTCTCGTAATCACTCCAACAACACCACCCACATGCATAAAACTACCAGACTCCTTATTTACCAAGGAGACACATACAACCCATAAAAATACGCGGCCTGTAGAAACAAAAAGAAAACCCTTGTGCGCAGCAAACAAAACCAAAAACTCCTCTATGTTAATGTCGTGACCCACGCAAATTCTGTTCACCAATAACTCATGCAAAAGCACACAGATGAAGAGCTATCCCACAAAAACTAGAAGATCCAAAAACATGTAAAACACCAGACTCCTTATTCACTAAGGAGACAACATCCAGCCACCCCCCAAAAAGAACGCGACATGTGAAAAGCAAAAACTCTTATTCAATAACCTAACACACACCACCATACGTTAACCCCAAATCCACATCTACCAAAGAAAAAATCTTGCTGCCAGATTTTTCTCACGTCAATATACAACTGGACACATCTCATAATAAGATACACACATATACGGGTAATCTTCAAGAATTTAAATTCCACTAGGATTTGTTTTGGAATAAAAAGGCAATCTTCAAGCTACAAAATAAATCGTAACTATTTTATCATGTTGTGTCCACTGTACGGGAGAGACCTTATTGACTGTGGAGCTTCTCGTAATACTCGAAGGGCCCTTAACTTCTTAGATTGAAATGATCCCTACATTTTTAACTAATTTAGAGCAGATTTTATTTATTTGCAAACATTTTAAAAGACTATACAGTTTGAATTGAAAGAATATAATAACATGAAAATCTTTATTTTTTAGTCGTCGTCGTCATCATCATCATATCCAGTCTGAAGTCTCGCAATGAATCGAAATCTGGAGAGGTCTGATAATACACAACCTTACTCTTACATAATAGAGAGACTGTTTTTATTGTAGTATTTATTACAAATGTATAAACGAGACATTAGTTAGTTAACACGATGCGTATGCTAATGTAGGATTGTGTGTGATTGATTGGTGGACTCAACTTTGAGTTATTCGCTTTTTTAATTGAATTTTAGGAAAGTAAAACTAATTTAAATTAAAGTCAATTAATTTAATTTATCTTAATTAAAATTTAAATATGAATAAAAATCAATTAAGTGAAATTAAATAATATTATTTTATTAAAAAAGACTAGACTCAAGGATGACCCATCCGTATAATGTATACTCTACCAACAATTTGATTCTAGAAGCACCGCCCCTTGTAGGTCTTGAACATAGTTAGTTAGCCAATCCTTTCTATCCATTCAATCATATAGACCTGAAAATTTGATTTGGACCGACCCAAAGTTAATAGATTAGATTTAATTTATTTGAGCCTCGAGTTAGACTCGATCCTAATTTTTTTAAAAGATAAGCTTCAAGTCAAATTTGTAGTTACGTTCATGCTCGACTTAATCCAAGTCTAGATAATACAAAAAAATAATGATAAATTGTAAAAATAATATTATTTTCTATTTTTAATTTAAAACAAAAAATAGGTCGAACTAAGATGAGTTGAATTTAGATTGCCTAGATCGATTGAGTTTAAACTTGAACTAGGCTATTTTGGACTTGATGGACCCTTAAACTATACCCAAATCAAGTCTTACCTAACTTATTTCCACTTCTAGAATAATCGCGTTTATGTATGTAGTTGTTTAAAATTTAAAATCAAAGTTTTGTCTTTTGTAAAAAACCCATCCAGCTCGAGTAGAGATTAAACTGGGTATGAATAATTTAAAAGTATTTTCTCATAATTAAAATTTTCCTAAAATATCTAGTAAGTATTAAAAAAAAAGGAATCGTATGCCCATGTCATGCCTTGAAATGGTCCAAAACGAGAAAGGTACTCATCTTACGATTGCGGTATGAAGTGACGTCAAAACCGTATTTCAAACCAAACTATAAGGATTTAGAAACTGATAGCCCAAAAAGACTAGCAGTTAAACGTATAGTCTACTCTCTAAAATATTCTATTCAATTCAATTAAATATGCCACAGATGAATAGCACATTTTTTATATTTTCAAAAATTAATTAAAAGAAAATTAATTCTGATTAAACTTTTTTATCTATTTATAATTTGTTTTTAAAATGTTAAATTTGAATTTGAACCATTCAAAATATTATAATATATTTTATATTACATTAGAAACATTAAAGTTCAAAATGCTAGCATACTTTTCAACTTAAACCTAATATTATTATATTAGAAAAAGAAGAGGAAGAGTATCTCCTTAAACGATGTCGTGCGCGGAGATGACATGATAAGCATAGACAATTTCTCCATTAAGCTTTTGACTTTCACTTTCCTTCGTCACTTGCCGTTCTGTTTCCAAACAATACAAATCAAGTACCTTGGTTCTTTCTCCGTAACGTACATACGCGCACTCTCTTCAGAACTTATATGAAAGCAGAAGAAAACTACATATCAATCTTAGCGGTCCTACTACGCCTTGGAAATTGGAATTCCATTTCTCTGCTTTGTAAGTTTTCTTTTTTCTTTTTGACTCTCCGTCATTTCCAGTTCTTAATCTGTTTCTCCATTTTTTTTTTTCATTTGGGTTAAAAGTTCTTGTTTCTTTGGGTTTGGATCGGATTTTTCGACTTCAATTTTGGTACTCTCGATCACAATCTTGACCAAAAATGAACCAGAAAATTACGATGATTTTTCTTTTCCTTTTGTATTGAAATGTGATGATTATGGGTGGTTGAGTTCTGTGGGATTGCTCGGATTTGTTGATTGGGTGAGTGATAGGAAGTAAGAATTTGATAAGGTCCATGGATTTTTTTTTGTCTGTCTATCGTTTTCAGGATGACACTTCTCATTTTTTTATATAATATTTGTTCTTGTATACCACTAGAGCCTTCTACTCGAAAAAGGTGCCAATTTCGCTTACGAATTCTTTAGAAAAGATTGATTGGCGAACACTAAAAGTCATTTGCTGTTGATTGTTCTCAATTTAATTAAAAATGCGAGGATTGATGCTTCGATGGTATAATTATGGCAAATTTGATGAATTTTGTAGCTATGGCTTCACGCAGATAAGCTTAGGTACTAACTCAGTCCATTCACCTTTGTCTTAAGGTTTATAGCAATGCACCGTGTGGCCAGTGCAGGAAACACGTCCAGTTCTGTTCGCCAGCGTAAGGAAAAGAGACTTGCATATGTATTGACAGATGCGGATGATAAAAAAGTGAGGCTCTTTTCATCCTTTTCTAATTTTTATTCGATTGTCAGTTAATTATCATAGAGTATGAAGTGAATATGCTTACTTTTTTATGTCCTCCAATTTCATCATATGGAGGAATTTATTTGTTAATCACGGAACCTATATAGATTGGGTGGAATTTCTTTTTTTTTTTCTCCCTTAAATTGATATTTGTGTTCTTATTTATTTTGTCTTTGGTGAGCCCCATATTTGTAAGCTACTCCGTTGAATGTTTTCCTATCGCAATGTTAGTCTAAGAGGTTCTACACGTCTATTTATGGTCAAACATTTTGAGCTCATTATAAATTATGTGCATCGCAAATTTATCTCTAATGTAACTTCTATGATGCAGCATTGTGCAGGCGTCAATTGTCTGGCTGTATTAAAGTCACCTACATCTGATGGGTGTGATTTCATGTTCACTGGGAGTCGTGATGGTACCTTGAAGAGATGGGAATTTTATGGAGATTCTGTTGCTTATTCCACTACATTTGAGTCACATGTTGATTGGGTAAATTTTTATTCTTTTACAAACCTTTTGTTATTTTGTAGTATGCAGTATGACCCTATTTTTGATACTCTGAACGTTTAACTTTTTGTCTTGGTTATTGAATAATATAGCTTAAGTGATTGTTGTGACATGTTACTTGGTATATAGTGAGGGTAGGATCTAGTTGATATTAACATTGAACACAACGTACTCTATAGTTTAATATTAAATTTTAAGTTCCTAGGTTCACCTTTTGCACCTCCCTTTCCCACAATTGTTGTGGTGCGAAACCTTTATGTTTTTTATTGGACAAGCTTCTGAAATGATGCTCTCAAGCTTCCTTAACTTTTTAAAAATTATTTGTGGAGCATATGGTGAATGTTTGAAATGTAGATGAATATTGGGTAACTTTTGCGGTTATGCAGGTAAATGATGCTGTACTTACTGGTAATAGCATGCTCATCTCCTGTTCTTCAGATACTACGCTCAAGGTTTTCGATCTTTCATATTATTATTGGTTTTGGAAGCCCCGGCTACTGGTGTTCTTACAACTTTTTGGTTATTAGTTACTCATTTTTGGGTTCTGTGATAAACCAGATGTGGGATTGCTTTTCTGATGGAGGTTGTATTAGGACTCTCCGTCAACATTCCGACTATGTTACTTGTCTGGCTGCTGCAGAAAAAAATGTAATTCTGAGTCAAACTTTTTGTGGATCTTATTAACTACTTGGATGGAAGTTTCTTTCCTTCCATTTGATCCTGCTAAATTTCAGTACTCTTTTGATAGATTCAATCGCATTGTGTGGTTTGGTATGATCTGATTTATTATTGATGCCATTTTCTGATCCTGTTTTAGTGTCATCCATTATAGAACAATATGATTGCCTCTGGTGGTCTTGGTGGGGAGGTTTTCATATGGGACATTGAAGCTACACTTGCTCCGGTCTCAAAGTCAAGTGATGCGGGTGAAGATGAATGTTCTGTTGGTGTCAATGGTTCTACTACTGCGGTGCCTGTTACAAGTTTACATACCATCAGTTCAAGCAACAACATCTCAATGCACACGACTCGGTCCCATGGATATGTCCCAATGACTGCCAAGGGTCACAAAGAATCTGTTTATGCGTTGGCAATGAATAACAGTGGAACAATACTTGTCTCTGGTGGAACCGAGAAAGTAATTCTGATTATAAGCTCAAAGTATCTGTATCGTCTGTTATTGTAGAATAGAACAATGCAAGTTCCTGAAAAGATGTTCATATATGTTCTACACCTAACAGATTCAATGATTAGGGAAAAAATACAAAAGAAAGAAGTTGAGGCTTGATTTACGTCTCATGTCCTGATTCCTTTAGGTTGTGCGCGTATGGGACCCAAGAAGCGGTTTAAAGACCATGAAACTAAGAGGGCATAGTGATAATATCAGAGCTCTGCTTCTGGACCCTACTGGCAGGTTTGATAAATGTATTCTTCATCTATGTCAAATCAGTTTTGTATTTATTTAATAGTTTCATGCTGATGGCAACTTGTAACATTGATGGTACTAACACCAATATAGCTAGCTGAAATAGATACTTGAACATATATAAGCCTGCAAAAGAGGATGTACTCCTTGTTATTGATTAAACTATCACTCTATAAGTACAGGAAACTTTAGTATTTATTTTTTGCATCTATGCATATAATTTGTTGTTTGCACATCCATGTCTTATCTAATCTTCTTATGGTTTAAAATGCTAAATGAGATACTATATGCATTATTATTTCACTAAAAAATTATTTTATATGAAAACATAAGTAAAAGGTATTTAGTAGCAAATTCTAGAGTCCTGTGAAGATCTTCTGGGCTCGTTAGTATAATCAATTTTGTTGGTTTCTTATGTTTCATATGTCTAATCATTTTCTGTCATTCAAGCTAAAAATGGCTTCTTAAATAACCTTTTGCAGGTTCTGCTTGTCCGGATCCTCTGATTCAATGATCAGGTGGATATTTTAGAACTGTCCTCTCACTGTAATGTATCTATCCCTCATTTCAACCATATAAAAGGAAAAAGGAAAACCTCCCATAACATTTGATAACTCATGTTGTAGATTATGGGATCTCGGTCAGCAACGATGTATGCATTCGTATGCGGTGCATACAGATTCTGTTTGGGCACTTGCCAGCACACCGACGTTTGGTCATGTTTATAGTGGTGGGAGGGACCTCTCTGTAAGTACCTTTTTGTCAAATTTAATAAATGTGGAAATCTTTTTACATCATGTTATTCTGTCTCTTACGGTGTAGCTTCACTGGTCAAGTTTTTGATGCCCATTCTGTTTATTCCATCAGTTATACTTGACAGACTTGGCAACAAGGGAGAGTGTTTTACTTTGCACGAAAGAACATCCTATTATTCAGTTGGCACTACATGATGACAATATATGGGTTGCAACAACAGATTCTTCAGTGGACAGATGGCCTGCTGAAGTGCAGAGTCCACAGAAGGTCTTTCAAAAAGGTGGTTCTTTCTTAGCTGGAAACCTCTCTTTCTCAAGGGCAAGAGTTTCTTTGGAAGGATCTACACCAGTAAGTAATGATAGTAGTATCCTGATTTAAAAGTGATGCTATCGTGTACCATCCACCATTTTTGGTTTTTCATCAATAAATTGAAAATGAGTGTGTGGTATCTCCATTCATAGATTTGGTATTTCTGTTCCAATTGTCAATAGATGGTACATTTTCACTAAATACTTGACTCTTAAAAGTATATTCACTTGTAATCTATCCCGGCCTGCAACTTGAAGACACACATTATAGTTTATTTTGATTATAAAACCTAATGAGAGTGCCTTGTTACATTCCTCTAGCTGATCTTTCTCAAATAGTTTTCATTATTCTTTATGTTCATCAAGAAAAAATATTTTAGCTGTGACTCTCTCTTTCTCATATTTATTGGTTGACATACCTCATTGCCATTTTTACAGGTCCCAGTCTATAAAGAACCAACGTTAACCATCAAAGGAACTCCAACAATAGTGCAGCATGAGATTTTAAATAATAGAAGGCATGTCTTGACGAAGGTAAAAATGACTCTTTTCCCTTTCATGCATGAGTTTAGATCCCAACTGATATTATGGGGCTGAAGAACAATAGGTGTTTGGTTAACTTACTTTTCATGCCTATGCGACAGGATACTGATGGTTCAGTGAAGCTATGGGAGATTACAAGGGGCATCGTAGTTGAGGATTATGGAAAGGTTAGAGTCCAAATTCTTCTCTTTTTCTTTTCTATGAGAGTGTGATTACTAAGTCCCTGGATTTGTAGTGACACATGATTTCTGGAAGTGGATGTTCTTTTAGACTAATGTCACTCGTGCCAAGTTCAGACTTTGCGTAATGATGTGACCTTTTGTGCTTATAATATATTTATGCATTCCTTCAGGTATCATTCGAGGAAAAAAAGGAGCAATTGTTTGAAATGGTACATGCCGATCACTTTCAATATTTTGTTAAGGAAGTTCTGGTTAGAAACTACTGATTCACTTAATGGTTTAGGTGAGTATTCCTGCATGGTTCTCAGTGGATACCAGGCTTGGGAGCTTGTCTGTTCATTTGGATACACCACAATGTTTTTCGGCAGAGATGTATTCGGCAGATCTCATCATTGCTGGGAAACCTGAGGATGATAAGGTAGATCAATTGTTTGCCCCAGCTCTAAGATTGACCAAAATTTAGTGGATAGTCACAAGGGCCTAAAGAACTTTTCTTAATTTTTCGTAAGATGCTTGTTCTTTCTCAGCAAGAAATATGGTAGGTTTAATTGTGGAATTCTGAAAGATGTTCTGGGTGCCCTTTGCTTTTTCACTTTTTAGGTGCTTACCCTTCAGGAAAAAATAGAAATGCAACAAATTGCATGATCTCATAGTTATGATGTCTTTTAATTGCTGTCTCTAAAGAGCATAGTGCATGAAGCTCAGGTTTTCTTGGCTAGATTCAATCATGTTAGACATGGATAATCACATTGATATGTATGCCTCCATTGAACTTGAAGTGCTTTTTGATGATCTTTCAGTAATTATCAGAATTTTGTGTCTCCAGTTTTATTTGAGTTACTGTGTTTACTCATGGTTTATAGGTGAATCTAGCCCGTGAAACCCTTAAAGGTTTATTGGCACATTGGTTAGTCAAAAGAAGACAAAGACTTGGATCACAAGCTTCTGCTAATGGAGGTTTATCAGTTGGAAAGGACACTCCTGCTAGAAGTTTTAATCATACAAGAATTGAAGTAGATGGTGTTGCTGATAACGATCCCATGGTCTATCCTCCATTTGAATTTTCAACAGCTTGCCCCCCTTCTGTTGTTACTGAAGGCTCTCAAGGTGGCCCTTGGAGAAAGAAAATTACTGATTTAGATGGTACTGAAGATGAGAAGGACTTTCCATGGTGGTGTCTAGATTGTGTGTTGAACAATCGCCTACCTTCAAGAGAAAATACCAAGTAGTTTTTCAATACCTTCATCTTTTTCTTCGTTAGTGTTAAACTAAAGTGACGTGGTAGCAAACATACATGGAAGCATGCATTTCGTCCATGCAGTTTTTCTTCAAATTCATTGCCTCGTCCTGCTGGAAGAGATTTTTATTGAATCATTTGTGCTTTTGGTGACTCACTATTGTTCTACAACGCGTGCATGTTTTTGTATCTATAGTGGCAGAGTTAGATTGATGTTATACTTGAATTTCTGCAGGTGCAGTTTCTATCTGCATCCATGTGAAGGTTCTGCTGTCCAGATTCTCACACAAGGCAAACTAAGTGCACCTCTCATACTGAGAGTACATAAAGTAAGTTTGCTTTAGTCAAGAAAAATTCCACTCTGTATTTACCTCAAAGAGATATTCACAATTAGGGATTGGTTTGGATGTGTTTGTTTTACCTCAAAGAGATATTCACAATTAGGAATTGGTTTGGATGTGTTTGTTTTCTGCATATATACATATAAGCCATTTAAACTTAGTATATTATACTGGGCTTGATTAGGTGTATTCTCTAATTTAAATTAAGGAGTTTGGAGCAATAATTACTCAAGTGCTGCAGGCTTTAACAAATGGAGAAGCTCCCTGTTGAGATTTTAATGAAGTTTACAGTTTGATTCACTGGATTCTACCATTATGTTTAGGTTGTTAACTATGTCGTAGAAAAGATGGTCCTTGACAAATCATTGGAAAGTGTTTCTCATGATGGAACATACGTACCTGGACATAGTGGGGGACAATCACAACATTCTACCATTGGAGAAGTATCTTTCCGATCTGGAGTGAAGCCTTGGCAAAAGCTTAAGCCTAATATTGAGATCCTGTGCAATAACCAGGTGAGTGGACATATGTGGTCAACGTCAGAATGCTTTTAGATGCAGCTATCTTGGCGTTGAATCAGGGTACCTAGTTTAGTAAAGAAATGATATTTAACAAACCATTTGTGGTGTTGGGTTTTTGTAAACTAAGAAATTTTTACAATGCATAATTTCAATGTGTAAGTAGAGAGTAGGCAAAGATATCATAATTATTATATTTCAATAACCAGAAGTTTTGTTCTTAAAGAATGAAAGTTGGGCCTTGGGAATGAGGGAGGCTTGAGTTGAACCCACGCGTATGCTTCATGGGGACTCAACACTGAGTTAATCCAATATTTTTTTAACCTTGACACATGAACCTATTTCCATATTTGTCTTTCTAAACTGTATTGGAATTGTCAGTCATATATTTTCCCAGTTCTAATTACACAATTAAGCACTCCTGAATGTCAGTCTTGTGTCTTTCAGGTTTTGTCCCCTGACATGAGCTTGGCAACTGTGCGAGCTTATGTGTGGAAGAAACCTGAGGATCTGATACTTAACTACAGAGTGGTTCAAGGAAGGTGACTGCTTAAGGCTTCTTTGATAAGGTAAATCCTGAGATATTTGCCTGATGTATATCAAGATTGAGTCTCCTATTCATAGTTATTCGACTAATCTTTCCTAAATCACTTTTTTGTTGAAAGAATTTATTTTGTAGTTCCTTACATAAGGATTCAGAAAATACTGGATCCCCACCTACACAAGTAAATTATTGATAAAACTCCAAAATGGAAAGCTCATTTGTAGATTGGTTCTTTTTCTCCCCATCTCTTAGAGACAAAGAAGAATAATTATTGCATTCTTCAACGGAATATATATTTAATTTCTTTTTATTCTTATCCTTTCCAAAGAGGCACTAATTGCATCTGATAGATTGATGCACTAAAATTTTCATATTACGTTTCTGACTCCTCCAAAGAACATTTCATTTTGCCACACTAAGGGTGGCTAATTTGAACATGCTAAGTTATTGTGCTCTGTTTGAGATGTTTGGAGAATTAACAGGTAGTTATTTTCCAGATTGCTCTTATTATCTACTTAACGACAGGACCCAGTTTACAGCAAGCTAAACCTTGTGCTTGTAAAGTACTGGGGAAATACAGATATTGCTAAATGGCTTGCTTTGATAAGGCTTATCCATTGTGAATTTGGGAAGCAATTTGGTTGCTCAGTCAGTGGCCATTGTCTTTGCTGCGAAGACTCAATTCGAAATTTATTGGATAGGTGGTACATAAGTTTTGCACATTGTTTAGCCATCATGCATACTCTTCTACCTCTGGAGGGGAAAGTTCGTAAATACAACTTTATGGCGTCGGGATTGGCGAAGTATTATAGGACATGATGGTGCCAACTTAAGAGTTTTGATGTTGAAAGCTTTCTATGAGTTATGTTGTTGGTACCCGTATGATAGGAACATTGTCGTGAAGGTGGATTGTAGTTTCCCTTCCCTCTGGAAATAATACAATTGCCTTTTATTCAAAATTAATGAGTTGCTGTGTAACTGGCTTGTTCTCCTGACCTGTGTGCCATGTATTCATAATGCGTCATTTAGAGAACAGGAAACTCAATGACACCATTTAGTGCGATCTTGGGGCTGCTTTATTCAGATGACCTCCAACATGGAGTTTGTATTTTCTTCATCCGTTGCAACCGTGATTATGAGCTTGGTAGGTGAAATGGTATTTCTATTTCAGTCGGCAACTTCATTTACCACAAAAAAATGCATCTTTCATTTGCTCAAATGTTGGTGTATATTGCCGGATTCTTGGTTTAATTGTCTTTCTTGCGGTTTACTGTTGCTTTATGGATTTTCTTCATTGTTTGCCGAGTTATCAACGACGGGTTATGACCTTTGCTCTTCCATTTGTAGCTTGCCTAAAGAAGCACCTATTTGTAGACAACAACAACAATAACGCAAGTTCGCAGCCTTACTTTCAATTAATAGAGAGCCTTACTGTTAATTTACCACATATCTATTTTCTAAAACATAAGAAATTTTGATTGAATGAATGAAATCTTAAGGGAAGTTTTATAGAGTCGTATTGATAAAAGGCAGCAGTTATATTTTAGCAGTATTTTTTAATTTTAATTAAATTTTTAGTTGTGGTTAATTTTTTTAACTTTTAATAATTTAATTTAAAACATTAATTTTGTTAATGTAACTACTTTTAGTTGTAATATGCAAATATTTACGTAAAAAATTGATGAATATGTTAGTATTTATGTGAACTAATAGGTAATGATACCCTATAGCCTGTACCCTTCTGTGTGTGGAAAGGGCTTATTAACGTGGAGATGATCCCAAAGTTTATCGAGTAAAGCTGACTCTGGCAGAGGGATAATCTTAGCTTTAATACTGTCTGTGAGATCGAGAACAGTGCCCAGCACTCATAATAAAATGATTAGGCATGAACAAGGAGAGGCTTGTGGTTGAATTAGAACAGCCAGAGGAAAGTATACTTTTTAAGTTTGTCCTTTTCCTCATGGATGGTACGCTAGCAGCCTACAGGGACAGAACCTTAAACATAATGATGTTTTCAGCCCTCTCAGGTCATTTACGCAATTCTCAACTCAATCAAATCATCATCTCTATCTAGGACAACATTATTTGACCCTGGGAGTTAAAACAACCACTATCAAACTTATGGTATGTCTACATGCTCTCAATTGCTACAGACTTTGCTACAGTACCATCACTGCTACGGTAACTTCTCTGGGTCAGTAGAGTCCCCACTATAGTAATTTGGGCTGTTCCGGCCGCTGATCCCTACCGCCTTACAATGGACTCCATAACCCACACAGTCAAAAAAGTCAGATTGCGTGAGCGGGAGGAAGACCCTCCTCCCACAGAACAACCAGCAACCCCATCTCCCCCAAGTTATAGTGCCACGGTTTCAGGTCGTTCCAACCCGACCAATCCGATCATTGCTCTCACCTGGCCCAAAGAACCGCCCACAGACCTGGAAGAGGGCGACATTAACCTTGTTCAGGGACCCCATGGCTTGGGTATCGATTTGTCTTCTACCTTTCGCACCAAATTAGATACTATCTGGGCTCAAGCAATTGTGATTAAGCTGTTGGGACGCAGAATTGGCTTCAATTTGCTCCGGGATCGTCTCCTCACCTTGTGGCATCCGACTGGTCCCCTACAAATTGTCGACTTAGAGAACGATTTTTATTTGGTCAATTTCAAGGAGGAGAGGGACTACATTCATACCTTAACGCAGGGACCTTGGATAGTTGCCGGCCACGTGCTGTCGGTCCAACCATGGACCCCGGACTTTTGCCCCTCCTCCGGCCGCATCACACACGTGGTTGCTTGGGTCCGCTTTCTCGGACTCCCTATTACCCGCTACCATCCTTCCATCCTAGCTGCTCTTGGCAATCTGGTTGGGAAAACCGTGAAGATAGATGAAACAACCCAACAGACCTTCCGTGGACGCTTCTCACACGTAGCCGTCACCTTAGACCTAAGCGCCCCTCTCCGATCGATGGTTGAATTAGACGGGGAACTCCTTCAGGTCGCGTATGAGGGTCTCCCTCAGATTTGTTTCCAGTGTGGCCGGGTAGGGCATGGAACCACCGTGTGCCCCTCGCGACCCTAGCCTCTGCCGGTTTCTATGACGTCCCCAGCGGCTTCACACCCACCAGAATCAGGGATCTCCAGTGATGACCCCTCCCCCGTTACTCCCCACTCCATTGATTTTGATCCCTGGATGCAAGTGACCTGCAGGCCTCGCCGGCCTCCTCCTCCCACTGTCGGGACTCGAAAGGAAAGCCCAACCCATGGGTTGGCCGTTGGCTCACGCTTCACGGCCCTCGCTCCCGAGGCGTCGTATGACGCCTCAACAGATATCCCCCCAACGGTCAAATCATCTAGACCTCTTGTCAGTCACTTCTTGTCCGGAAAAGACCAATGCCCCAGTAAATCCCTAAGTCCATCGTCCACACGGGACGCTAGTCACAAGCGGGGAGCACATTTGGGTGTTTCTGGCAGTGAATCAACACACAAGGGGACGGAGTTGTCTTCAGGCAGACCGGGTCCTTCCTTGGGCTCAACTTCCTTTACGGGCCCAACTCTTCCCTCTCCTCCCCAGATGGCCTGCAGCGTGGCCCAGCCCATCTCCAAGAGTCCAGCAACTGAGCCTCCCACCCCAGCCCCCTCTCCCATGGGCCTCAGTCCTCCAGGCCCTCCCCAACCGTAGCCCGGGCCTTCGGGTCCAACCTCCTCCACGCTCACCTCGGGCCACGTTGCGGTTTCCTTATCGTCGCATGCGGCCTTGGTCTCACCGGACTTGACATTCCCTCAGGCCACTCCTGCGGGCCTAATCAATGGGACGCCGGCCGAGGTCCCTACCGACCCCCCGACCCTATGGATACGTCGCCTCCGCAATCTCTCCCAGAGGCTACGCCCCCTCGACCCCCCGACCCCTGTCCTAAACTTCAGAGTGATGGGGTCGGGCACGACTCTTATGATACGACGATGGAGGATCCGGTTCCCTTCCACGAGACTATGACTAGTCATGTTCCCGCTGGGCAAGCTGTCTCGGTTCCGATCGGCTCGAGTTAGTTCCCCTTTGCTCCTATCGAGGTTATGACGATTTTTATCTGGAATTGTCAAGGGGCTGGAGGTCGGACCTTCAAGCCTATTCTTAGGAACTACATTAGACTCCACCGGCCCTGCCTGGTGGTCATAGTTGAGCCTCGTATTAGTGGTGATTGAGCTATGCGAGTTATTCGGTCTCAGGGCTTTCGCACTTCATTTCGGGTCGAGGCTATGGGCTTTTCGGGCGGGATCTGGCTGCTTTGGCAAGAGAATATCGATGTCCGTATTTGCCTAGCTCATTGCCAATTTATTCATGCTCGTGTACAATGGGATCATCAGTTGTTTGAATTTACTGCTATTTACGCGAGCCCCAACCCCACGTTACAAAAATATCTTTGGCAGTACCTGGTGACTCTTGCTCCGCACATCACTATCCCCTGGCTGCTGGGCGGGGATTTTAATGCTAAGTTGGAAAGTGCTGATAGGCACGGGGGTTCGTGACCTCAACCCCGTATAAATACCCTGTTTCGGGATTGCATGCTTTAGTGCCATCTCCAGGATCTTGGCTTCTCCGGTTCGAGATTCACGTGGAAGCGCGGCCACCTCCGAGAACGTTTAGATCGGGCCTTTGGTTGTCCTGCTTGGTTCTCTGCACATTTGAGTACCCGGGCTCAACACCTGCCTTTTCTCAAATCGGATCATCGACCTCTCCTTATTAGGTTCCTCGCTCCTGATCCCCCTAACCCTCCGCGTCGTCCTTTCCGCTTTCAATCAGTGTGGCTCACTCACGATTCTTTCTCCCAAGTGGTCACTGATAACTGGCAGCCTAGCTCCTCGGATTTCAGCGGAGCGATCCAACGCTTCTCGGATACGCTCCACCATTGGAATACCATGGAGTTTGGTAATATCTTCCTTTGGAAGAAACGCTTTATGGCCCGGCTCGAGGGCATTCAAAAGCCTGTGGAGGATTCCGATTCCCCCCCCCCTCCTTGAGCTCGAGATTTACTTACGGAAAGAACTAGAATCCGTGCTCTATTAGGAAGAGCTCTTCTGGCACCAGAGGTCCAGGAGCCAGTGGCTCGAGCAGGGCGACAGGAATACTCAGTATTACCATGCGCTCACACGGACTCAGTGTCGTCACTCCCACATCCTCGCTCTCCCCGATGGTCACGGAAATGAAGTTACCGACCCCGCGGCGCTTCGCGGTATGGCTCGGCGACACTTAGAGGATTTATATCGACTTGAAGGACGATTCTCTTTCCCTGGGTCTCTTCTAGGGCACTTTCCTCCCCCTCCGCTGCATATGGCTAAGGACCTCACCCGTCTGCTCAGGCCTGATGAAATCACGACGGCGTTTTTTTCCTTGAATCCTAACAAAGCCCCAGGATTTGATGGATTCACAGCTCTGTTCTATCAATCCCAGTGGGCCACCGTCGGCCCCTCCCTGATTCAATTCCTCCAGCGGATCTTTTGGCATGAAGTGTGGGAGTCGGCTATTAACCGCACTATCATTGTCCTTATTCCTAAAAACCCCTCCCCCACTTCCATCTCCCAATTCCTTCCCATTGCGCTATGCACTGTGCTCTACAAAGCCCTCTCTAAGGTTATCTCCAATCGGCTCAAATCGTATTTCGAGACGCTTGTCTGCCAAACCCAGTGTAGTTTTATGCCTGGCCGTCTTATTACAGACAATATCATCATTACCCAAGAAGTGATTCACTCTATGAAACGCAAAACTGGTAGGACGGGGCTTATGGCCATCAAAGTGGACCTCGAAAAAGCATATGACCGCCTTGATTGGGACTTTTCAAGCCACCCTTCATGATATTGGTCTTCCAGCCTCGCTAATTTCACTTATCATGAAATGTATCACTACGGGGTCCTTTCAAGTGAATTGGCATGGCACGCTGAGCAAGGAGTTCCAGCCTTCTCGCGAAATTCGTCAAGGCGACTCTCTTTTTCTGTACCTTTTTGTGTTGTGCATGGAACGCCTCGGCCATGCGATCACTCATGTGGTATCCTCCGGTCGTTGGCATCCGGTCCAGTTGAGTAGACACGAGCCCCCTTTCCCATTTATTATTTGCTGACGATCTCATCCTCTTTTTAGAGGCTTCTCTCGAACAAGTTCACGTACTTCGAGAAATCTTGGACTCGTTCTACACTGCTTTGGGACAATGCGTGGGCCAAG
Organism: Erythroxylum areolatum; assembly: GCA_024520975.1. Classification (NCBI taxonomy): domain Eukaryota; kingdom Viridiplantae; phylum Streptophyta; class Magnoliopsida; order Malpighiales; family Erythroxylaceae; genus Erythroxylum; species Erythroxylum areolatum. Next base: position 51,102,460 of record JANIJH010000003.1, read on the forward strand.
CCAAATCAAGATGTTACTTCTCCAAGAATGTCCCTCCCTCGACCGCTCGTGCCTTAAGCCGGGCGCTCCGATTCCCTCGGACATCCGACCTCGATCGGTACCTGGGGGTTCCCCTCCTACACCAACGGGGCAGTAAGCATACTTATAAACACATTCTTGACACGGTCAATCACCGGCTGTTGGGTTGGGCTCCTTTCATGCTGTCTTTCGCTGGTCGGGTCACCTTGGTCCAATCGGTCCTATCGACTATCCCGAGTTACATAATGCAGATTGTCCGGTTACCGCGGGGGTTGTGTGACGCTCTTGAACAAGCTATGCGGCAATTTTTGTGGGGCTTGAGTCACGACAGCCGAAATATACCCCTGGTTAGCTGGGATGAGGTTTGTATGCCTAAGAGTCTTGGGGGTTTAGGAATTCGACGGATTAGGGAAATGAACGATGCTTTCCTGGCCAAACTCGGATGGGCCTTGATCACCAACCCCACTGCCTTATGGGTACAGGTGCTCTCTGGCAAATACGCTTTTGATGTTCACCGCCTTCCCTCCTCCCTTCCTTCCGCCGGGGGCTCGATGGTGTGGAGGAGCATCCAAGCGACTTGGCACATAATGAATCAGGGTCTGCAATGGCGGATCAGTGATGGTACGATGCCTAGCTTCTGGCTCGACCCTTGGGTCACGGGTGTTGGCCCACTCCTTTCCCACTCTACCCAGGCCATACCGGATTCCCTTTTTAGCCTTCAGGTCTGACACTTTGTGGACCACACCGGTCAGTGGAATTTGGCGACCTTTCAGGATTTCCTTCCGCCTTTGATTTGTCGAACTATAGCTGGCATATTTCCTCTCTCCCCTTTTCTGGGCCCTGACAGGATAGTTTGGGGAGCTTCTGATCGTGGATATTTTACCGTAGCTTCTGCCTATTCCCTGCTTCTGGGCCACACGCCTGCCGATCAGTATGGGCTTTGGAGAGTCATTTGGCAGTGGTCGGGTCCTCAGCAGGTGCGCTCTTTCTTATGACTACTCGCGAAGGATCGCTTGCTAAGTAATCAACAACGGGTGCACCGTCACCTAACCGCAGACGGTACCTGCCCCCACTGCTCCCAAGAAGAATCTTCTCTTCATGTTGTTCGAGACTGTCCGCTTGCTCGCCAAGTGTGGGCCTCCCTCCAGTCGGATATCGTCACCTTGCCTTTTTTCGCTCTTCCTGCCAAGGATTTGCTGCACACCAACATCCTCCAGCATCGACGGGAGCAGGGCCAGGATTGGGCGCTTCTTTTTGGGTTGACCTGCTGGTTCCTCTGGACATGGAGGAACAAGGCTATTTTTGATTAAGCTTTTGTGCGACCTACCTCACCATCTTTTCTTATCTTTTCTTTTGCATATCAGGTTCAGCAGGCCTCAGAGAGGCACAGTCTGGGCATTATCGGCTTCCGCCCTCACCAGGAATAACAGATTGGTTGGTGTCGGCCGCAGGTTGGATGGATCAAGCTGAACACCGATGGGGCTTGCAATCGGGCCCATTTCACGGCTTCGGCTGGTGGACTCTTGTGCGACAGTGACGACAATTGGCAAGGCGGCTTCTCTCAGCTTATAGGATGGTGCTCAGCGCAGGCAGCGGAGCTCTGGGCTGTCTACACAAGACTCTCCTTGACTTGGCGTTTGGGCTTTCGTTGGCTTGAGTTGGAAGTGGACTCGTTGAGGGTGCACTATCTCCTTTCTTCTGTGCCGTCCCGCTCTCAGTAGGGCAATCCTATCGTCATGGGTATCTTGGAACTTCTCAACCAGAACTGGTCTATTGTTCATCGGCATGTGTACCGAGAGAGCAACAGATGCGCGGACTGGCTCGCTACCCAGGCCAGTCTTGCAGACATTGGTATCACTTATTTTGACGTTACACCTTTAGGGTGCCTTAATCTTCTTTTAGAGGATAAGTCGGGGCGCTATTTCCCCCAACTCATTTAGTTTCCTGTGTACTCTTTCCCTTTATACAAAAAAAAAGATGTCAGGTCACCTGTTTTATTTAATAATATTAAATAAATAAATGCTTATAAAATAAAGTAGACATATAATAATGAGATCAAGTCATCTATTCTTCAAATAAGAATTGGTACAAGATAGAGGAAATGACAAAGTAGAACGTGCTAAAGATATAAGCATGTGTTTCGCAGTGGATAAATGGATAAATGGTGGATGAAGACCATGCAGGTTGTTTTGAAATAAATGAGTGGGTTGTGAGTATATGGGGGTATGAGGTATAGGGTATGAGTTATTTATTAGTCCGTGTGGATGCTAACTTGTGCATCCATTTTTTACATTGATGTTTACATGTAATGTCTAAATATGATTCTATTAGTTAAATTAACTAAATACTAATACAACTAACATTCTAGGCTGAACTAATAGAATTATAAAAAGTTAATCACTTAATTAAAAATATTAAGAAGTTGGAGACTAAATTTCAAAAATCTTAAAAAGTTGACACTTGTCAATCTATATCAAGAATATACTTTGAATTAATACTTGGACTTGTGTAGTTTATAAAAGCAACATCACCCCTACCTTTAGACTAGAGATTAGATTTTATCGGCTAGGATATATAGTGATGGTATTAGACAAGGCCGAGTATCATTTATTATTAGGAAAGTACTAATTATTCTTGCCTTCTTTCTAGTATTTTATGTGTTTTTCATTGTTCTTTAATATTTTATACATTGGAGATGATGTTTGACTTAAGTGCAAGGGAGAGACTTAATAGTTATGCTATCAATTTTGTTAAAATTAGCTTAACAGGAACAATTTTGAGAAAATTTTTAACTTTGAAAAAAATATTAATTAAGATGATTTATTATAAGTTTGGTTGATATTGTGATTTTATTTATTTAAAAAAATAACTATGAGCTTTGATGATTAGTTTCGTATCACTTTGCTTTAATAATTATGAGAACGGATACTTAATCCATACTCTGATAATTTGTATATAATTTGTATACACAATTGAGTTGGGTATGAATTATTTTTAAGCATTTTCATAGTCACAAAAAAAGAGAGAAAAAAGCATGTGAATAAATGGACATAATTAAAATAAGTTGACTTTGATAGCTTCAAAACAAGTAAATAGGTTGAAGTTAAAAAATGATGATAATAGCCATTGGAAATAGGGTTCTAATTGTGTAGCCATAAGTATTTATAAAAAAATGTTTACTCTTGCATCAAAATTGTAGGTGACTTTCCAAATAAGCTTTCAAACGCTCTTGTACTATTTAAAATTTAAAATTTTGTTTTTTTTAATAAGGGGCATGAAAATGTTTGAAAGTTTTAGTATTTCTCATATATGCTCATCTTATCCATTGGGTTAAATTATGTGGATTAAGTTAAAGTTTAAATGATCATGGAGTGAACTGAATTGATTTATAACTTAATGTAAGTAGCTAAATACCTAACAATTTGATGATCATTGTAATTAAATGAATAATAGAAAATCTTGATTAATGTAATTGATTTGTTAAATGCTTTTTTAGAATTGCCTCGTAGTTAAGTTATGAGTAATGATATTGATTTGCTTGAAGACAAGTAAATGTTTAAGTGTAAGGGAGTTAAGAGACTTAATAGTTATAATATTAGCTTTGTTATAATTAGCTTAAAAGGAACAATTATGGAAAAATTTTTAACTTCGAGATAATATTGATCAAGATTATTTTTCATACGTTTCGTTGTTTTTGTAATTTGATTTGTTTAGGAAAATAACTATGAATTTCGACAATTAATTTGATTTCAATTTGCTTAATTAGTTTTAAAAATTGATACTATATTTGCACTATGATACTTTGTGCATAATTTGTACATATAAATGAGTTGGATGTGAATTTTTTTCAACTATTTTAATAATTAAAAAATAAATAAGTGAGTATAGAATAAATTAATATCGGTAGCTTCAAACCAAGTAAAAAGGTTGAAATTAAACATGACAGTAGTAACCATTTGAAATAGTAACTTAATTGAGTATTGGGAGTATTTATGATAAGGTGTTTATTCTTGCGTCAAAAGGTTAGATAAATTTTCAAAAAAGCTCACAGATACTCTTGTCTTGTTTACAATTTAGTGCTTACTTTCTAATTGATTTACGACTTGACACAAGGAATTAAATGCTGAACAATTTGATGAGTTTTGCAATTGAACAAATAAAGGAGAATTGTGATTGATTTGTTAAATGCTTGCCCATAATTGTCTCATATTTAGTTATGAGTAATGAAATTGATTTGCTTGAGGACAAGCAAATTCTTTAAGTGTGAATGCGTTTGATAAGTGCTAATTACTTAATGTTTTTACCATGATTTTAAGAGTATTTACTTTTTGTTTCAATGACTTCTACAAGTACTTAATTTAGCTTACATTTTATTTACACGCCTTCTTCTAACTCTACAATACAGAAGGAATCAATTTAAGTGATTTTGAGTTAAGCTGGAGTGATTTTGACTTGATTTTGAAGGAAGGACTCAGAACATGGGGGGCAATAGGAACCTATATTTAGCAATATTGAGCAACTGGGACCTGTATCTAAGAGCACAGGTCAAATAAGGAATTGTATTCAACTTGTATGCCATGATGCTAGTTTATTCTGTTTCTTCCTTTTTTTTTGGTCAGAAGAAATACAAAATTAATACATGATCGTGCTGGACCTATTTTATCGGTAATTATTATGGAAAAGAAATCGAGAGGGGTATAAAGCAATACTAGGAGCTACAAAGTCCCATGTTTAACCCATATTTGATAAAAATTTTAGGATTTTATGATAAAAAAATGAAGAGGAGAAGGAAAAAAAGAGAGACATATGTGAGAACTAAAAATTAGTCATAAGGCTAGAGGAGATTCAAGAACATAAGGACACGGAAACACATTTAGTTTATTGAAAGACTCTAATTTTTTGAGAATTGTCTATGCTTGTTTATTGTGTTAAATTAAAGTAACAAACGTAGAATATTTAATTTTGGATTCATATATAAAAATGAAATAGTGAATATAGAAAATCTCTTTATATATTATAATATGAATAATGAGGGTTGAATGAGTTGCTAGAGATATGACTGTTATGACTTAGAGTTCGTTATTTTGTTAATAAGTATCCTAGTCTTTAGGAAGTTGTTATAGGTTTAAATTCTTGCTACTTTAGTTACCACGTTTTTAGCTATAACGTGGGTTGCATTTGGATTTCTGCTTTATCTTGTAAGGATGTTATATATAGCCATATTGCATCTCAAATAAAGAAGTCATTCTCTCAGATTGGTATTGAATTCTTGATCTATTGCTATCTTGTGATGTCAATAATTCCTAACCATTTGGTATTTGAGCCCCACTGGGGTAAGAAAAGAAACCTGCAGTCTTTCGAGTGACTCACAAACAAGAGAAGAATGAGTGAAGAAAAGAATTTCCTGCAACCTGCCATACCACGCTTTGATGGTCATTACAACCATTAGAGCATGATTATGGAAAACCTTTTGAGATCTAAAGGTTATTGGCGTCTAGTTGAGACTAGTTATGAAGATCCACAAGTAGGAGCAGCATTGAGTGAGACAGAGCAAAAGAAATTGGAGGAGTTGAAGGCTACAGACCTCAAAGTAAAGAATCACTTGTTCCAGGCGATTGATAGGACAATTCTTGAGCAAATTCTGGAGAAACGCAACTCAAAGCAGATATGGGGTTCTATGAAAAAAAATTCAAGGGAAACGTTAGGGTGAAGCGTGCGGCTCTACAAGCGTTGAGAAGAGATTTTGAGATTTCTGGAAATGAAAGTACGTGAGACTATCACTGATTATTTCGCTCGTGTCATGGCTACTGCTGACAAGATGAGGAGTAATGGTGAGCAAAAGAGAGAAAGTACCATTGTGGAGAAGATCGTTAGGACTTTGACTGAGAAATTTACCTATATAGTCGTCTCGATCAAAGAATCTAAGGATGTTGATTCACTCACAATTGATGAACTGCAAAGTTCACTCATTGTGCATGAACAGAAGTTTCATAAGAGACATGGAGAAGAGCAGGTGCTTAAGGTAACAAATGAAGAGAGACATAGTGGAAGAGGACGTGGGAGAGCTGTGTTCAGAGGAGGAAGAGGCAGAGGAAGGGGTTGCAATCCTACAACAAAGCTGTCGTTGAGTGTTTCAAATGCCATCAACTTGGACACTATCAATATGAGTGTCTGATGTGGGACAAGCAAGCCAATTATGCGGAGTTGGATGACATAGAAGAAATGCTTCTCATGGCTTATATGGGGATGCTTGGAGCAAGTCGAAATGATGTATGGTTTCTCGACTCAGGTTGTAGTAACCATATATGTGGTAATCGAACATTATTTTGCGAGCTGGATGAAGGGTTCAAGCAGATGGTTAATCTAGGAAACAATATGAAGATGTGTGTAGCTGGAAAGGGTACTATGAGATTGTGTCTCGATGGTCTCAATCACATAGTAACTGGAGTGTTTTAAGTGCCAGAACTGAAGAATCATCTTCTTAGTGTGGGTCAGCTGCAGGAAAGAGGGCTAGCCATTCTAATTCAGTCAAACAAATGCAGAATTTACCATCCATCAAGAGGTTTGATCATTCAAACCGACATGACAGCAAATAGAATGTTTGTTCTGTTGTCCAACACTCAATTCACTAAGATGCAGACAAAAAAGGAAGTGTGTCTTCAAGCAATCACACAAGACCTAGCTCATCTATGGCATCATAGATATGGTCATCTAAGTTATAAAGGCCTCAAGACTCTGCAGCTTAAAGAAATGGTGAGAGGTTTGCCTAAATTCTCCAAATCCAGTGTTGTATGCACTGATTGCTTGAAGGGTAAGTAACACCGAGATTCTATTCCCAAAAGGAGCACATGGAAAGCATCCCAGAAGCTGGAACTTGTTCATGTGGATCTATGTGGACCCATTTCTCTGATTTCCAACAGTCATAAAAGGTATCTGATTTGCTTTATAGATGATTTCAGTAGAAAAGCATGGTGAATTTCCTAGTTGAAAAATCAGATGCTTTTACTTCTTTCAAGTTCTTTAAGAATTGTGTAGAGAAAGAGATGGGTTTGGCCATTAATGAGGATAGATCGTGGTGGGGAATTCACTTCAGGAGAATTCAATGAATATTGCAAGACGAATTGAATAAAGAGGCAATTAATCACTGCCTATACCTCGCAACATAATGGTGTTGTATAGAGGAAAAACCGGATAGTAATGAACATGGTGAGATGCTTATTATCTGAAAAAGGTATTCCAAAGACCTTCTGTCCTGAGGCTGTGAATTGGGCTTTCTATGTGTTGAACAGGTGCCCCACATTATCAGTGAAAGATGTGACTCCAGAGGAAGCTTGGAGTGGAGTTAAACCATCTGTAGAACATTTCAGGGTTTTTGGAAGTATTGCACATGTTCATATTCCTAAAGCTTGAAGGACAAAACTTGAAGATAAGAGTTACAACTGTATTCTATTGGGACTAAGTGAGGAATCAAAAGGGTATAGACTTTATGATTCGGTCTCAAAGAAAGTTGTGATCAGTCATGATGTTGTATTCGAGGAGGATAAGAAGTAGGAATGGGATAAAAGCTAAAAAGACCAAATTCTACTAGACCTGGAATGGGGAGACGAAGAAGAGAAAAATGTTTCAATTGAGTCTGAACGAGAAGATGTTGAAAGCGATGAAGTGCTGCCAAGTTCTATAAGTGTAGAAGGTTCTCTAGAATCCTCTAGTTCAGAAGAAGGTAGGAATCGAAGAGTTCCAGTATGGATGAGGGATTACAAAATTGGTGAAGGTCTTGGCCTCTCTGATGAAGATATTAATGTCAACATGGCTCTCTTTAGTAGTGTAGATCCAATATGTTATGAGGAAGCAGTGAAGGTTAATAAATGGAGGCAGGTCATGGACTCAAAGATGAGATCAATTGAGAAGAATAGAACGTGGTTTCTAACAGAGTTACCAAGAGGAGCTAAAAGAATTGGGCTCAAATGGGTATACAAAACGAAGCTGAATGAACTTGGAGAGGCTGAGAGGTACAAAGCTCGCTTAGTTGCGAAGGGCTATGCACAAAAATTTGGAGTTGACTATGAGGAAGTGTTTGCACTAGTTGCTTGAATGGATACGGTTCGAATGATTCTTGCCTTCACTGCACAAAAAGGTTGGAACATTTATCAACTTGATGTTAAGTCAGCATTCCTCTATGGAGAGTTGACTGAGGATGTCTTTGTTGAACAACCAAGGGGTTATGAAGTGAAGAATGAAGCTCACAAGGTTTATAAGCTCAACAAGGCGCTGTATGGACTTAAACAAGCACCTAGGGCTTGGTTCAGCCAGATTGAGTCATATTTCCTAAAAGAAGGCTTCGGAAGATGTGATAGTGAGCAGACACTTTTCATCAAAACTAACCAGCAAGGTAAACGTTTGATTATAAGCTTATATGTTGATGATTTAATTTAAACGGGAGATGATGAGGCTATGATCAATGAGTTCAAAGGTTTGATGATGAATGAATTCGATATGTCATATTTGGGAAAAATGAGCTATTTCCTCAGTATTGAAGTGATGCAGTATGGTGAAGGGATCTTTATAAGCCAAATGAAGTATGCAATGGAGATTTTGAAAAGGTTTGGGATAGAGAGCAGCAATGAAGTTAAGACTCCCATCATTCTAGGATTTAAGATTTTTAAAGATGAAAATGGTGTGGAGGTTGATGGCACCTTTTATAAGCAATTGGTGAGAAGCATGATGTATCTAATGGCTACAAGACCGGAAATAATGTTTGCAATTAGCTTGGTTAGTAGGTATACGTCGAAGCCAACAGAACTTCATCTCACGACAACTAAGAGGATTTTGCGTTATCTACAAGGAACAACTGACTTTGGGATCCTTTATAGGAAGGGAGGGAATAAGGAGTTAGTTGGCTTCACCGACAGTGATTATGTGGGTTGTTTGGAGGATAGAAAGAGCACGCCGGGTTATGCTTTCATTTTGAGCTCTGAAGCAGTTGTTTGGTCGTCTCGAAAGCAGCCGATTGTTACTTTGAGTACAACAGAGGCTGAATTCGTAGCTGCTACAGCATGTTCATGTCAGGCCGCGTGGATGAAGAGAATTTTGAAAGAACTTGGCTATGAAGGCAACGAAGGCACTACCATTTTCTGTGACAATAGCTCAACCATCAAGTCATCCAAAAACCCTATGATGCATGATAGAAGCAAACACATAGATGTTCGTTTTCACTTCCTATGGGAGCTGGCTAGAGAAGGAGTTGTGCATTTGAAGCATTGTGAGACACAAGAGCAAGTGGCTGATGTGTTAACTAAATCACTTAAACTGGAGTCGTTTCAGAAGTTGAGAGATCAGTTGGGAGTGTGTAATGCACTGGCAGTAAACTAGTTGCTTAGGCAATCTAGTTTAAGGGAGGGAATGTTATGGCTTAGAGTTTGTTATTTTGTTAATAAATATCCTAGTCTTTAGGATGTTGTTATAGGTTTGAATTTTTCCTAGTTTAGTTACCATGGTTTTAACTATAATGTGAGCTGCATTTAGATTTATGTTTTATCTTGTAAGGCTATTATATATAGATATATTGCATCTCAAATAAATAAGTCATTATCTCATATTGGTATTGAATTCTTGATCTATTGCTATCTTGTGATATTAATAATTCTTAACAATGACTATATGATCGTTCTAGGTTGGAATGAGCTATATCATGAAAATTTGTGAAACTCCTATTATTCTAAGTAAATAGGATTAGTTATTAAATTAAGATAAATTTAAGCATAGAAATATTATATGAAAATTTTTTATTTAGATCTAATCTTTCTATTAATTATTTATTCTTGTCTATCGATTTGGTTGGTTATTTCTTATTTTTTATTTTAGTTTTATTAAAAAAATTTTAATCTCCAACACTATACTACATAAAACGATAAGTGGACTTGCCTTTATAATTTTCTTTAGCATTGTTTTGTGTTTCGATTATTTATCTCGTCAATATGGAAGAGTTTATATATGTTTTGACAATAGTATGTATCAAAGTAGGATGGAGGATCGTGACGACTAGAGCTTTCCACTTATCCAGGCATCTTAATGTCAGTAATATATAGGACCTGACAAAGAATCGACACCCAAGACATCAAATTTCCACGTCTTAAAGGAATAAAAACATATTCCCTAAAGCAAATGTGGAGGCAATCGATAAACCAGGGAATAAACCTACTACTGTATACCTTGAGATTGTTGATACTCTTTTTATCATAAACTATGCCATTTTATTGAACTTGTGATGTAAAACATTTATGCCCTTATTCTTACCTAAGTAAAATGTTATGTATAATTTTTAGTCCGTTTAATTATATTAAAAATAGTCTCTTTATAAAGTAAAGATAAAATTATGTATCATTAAACTTTTTCAAAACTCGCGTTTTAACGTAACTTTCAATAAATATTATCATTGTTGTTGAATATATTAAAAATTCCGTATAGAAGAAAAGGGTTTTTAAAAATTTATAAATCATATAATTTTATATTTCATAAAATTTTCAAATGATTGTTGCAAAAATAGGTATATGACTATGCAATTTCAAACAATAAATTTAATAAAGTATGTTAAATTTTATTCTGATTTTTGGTTAAGTGTTAGAGTTGTGGAACAAAAGTTAAGACTTTTCACTCCTTTTTTATTACAACTAATATATAATATTTTATTATTTTGAATGGTTACTCTAGTAAGAGAATAATATAATTATGATATAAGAAACTAAAATTTGATATTTTAAAATTATTTGTTTTATTGTAATAGAAATTTTACTAATGCCATACGATGTTAGTACCATTAAATATCAGATAGTGTTTCAGATATATTTTTTTAAAATGACAAAATCCCCTTAATTTGTATATAACTAAGATTTAGTCACCATTAATGAGAAATATATTAAAAATTAATTACTTTTAACGAAGAATGACAACGAATCATGTCAAAGATTGCTCCACCCTACTTAAAGCCTATTGCCAATAACCTAAATCCTACAAACTGAGTTTGCAACTTAAAACTTTGATACCTAATAAAAATTTAAAATTAAAAGATTTATAATTTATAATTTATAAATTTAAATTAGAAAAGAATTACTTGATTATTTTGATATTAGTTTTATTTTATTTAATAATGTATAGGTTAGTTGAATTTATAATCTTAAATTCTTAATTTTTTACTTTTCTTTTTGATCTTTCTTCTTTTGCAATTGACGAGACTTGAAGTGACTAATAAAATTATTCTTTTGTAATCAAAATATCACAATTTTAAAATACGAAAATAACTTCTTTATAAAATCTAAAAGAAAACTTGCATATATAATTGATCTCCTTCTTCCATCCTTCTTGTTATTGATGTAACCCATGTGATGTGAAACATAAAAACAAAATTTCTCTAGAAAAGTAATTTGTTTTTGTTAAGAAATAATGCAATAATATATATATATATATATAAAATAGAATTGACATGTCACCTTAACAATCTTGACAAACAGAACAAGACAAATTATATTATCAATTCCTTTTAATTTTCTACTTCTTTATCTCTGTCCCTTATATGCAATGATTACGTGATTATCAAAACAATTATATTAATTATTAAAAAATAGATCAATATAACAAAGTTCCATTAATGTAGATGTAGTTGCTTTTGCAGTTGCACACTCCATCGGTAAAACGAAAGTGACGTAAATGAATCTTTAAACTGGGAAAATGGGTCCCATGTTTTTAAAGCGTTCGTTGGAACCGTCGTGATCTCTGAAACCTTCTATACGATAAAATGGCACCAACAAGGACAAAAGCTCATGTGTGGTCAGAAGCATTAACCAATTAAGAACACGATCACGTTCTGTCCAGACTACAGCCACAAGAATGGTCCTTCATAACACGCGTACCCTACCCCCTCATTGTTTTAGGGCTCAACGTGCTTGGTTGGTGTGGGCGTGTATACTTGGTTTTTGTTTTCTGGGTTGGAGCAAGATTTTCTTTTTGGTCTCATTTTCTGTCTGTTCTCTGTTCTTGTGGATTTCTGGGCATAAAAGGTGCGACCTTTTCAGTTGAAGAGATATTTTTGGATTGTGGAGAGTGTTATATCAGTTTTCTTTAGCTTCTTGGAGCGAAGGGTCTCAAATTTTTTCGTTGCTGTGTGAAAGTTGTGAGGTTTTGATACTTCAGTTCCGGAGTTTTTAGGAAGGTTTTCGAGACCACATGTAAGGGGACGTTTGTTGGTTCCATTTTGTGTTCTTTACGGACCTCCTGACGACGTGCTTTTATAATGGCCACATTAAAAGAGGTCCCACGTGATCCTTGTATATAAACTGTTTGTTTGCTTAACGTTGCAACATAACTTGAGTTCAAGTACTGGATGCAGCTCCCAAGTCTCCAGATATATAGTTGAAATCATTGATGCTTCGAAGTGCTAGATTGTGAACTAGTATGTAGGTCTAGTCTGTCTGTCTTCATTCCAATTGTGAACTTGTAAGGAGGTCTAGTCTGTCTGTCTTCATTCCAAAAGTTAATGGCGTCGTTTGTTTCCTTCCAAACGTCATCTTGTTATGTCATAAATTCGTATATTAAGAGTCGGTTTCGAGTTAGAGTTCAAAGTTCAGATGGTGGCGATTCAATGACATTGTCATCTGCTTCTGTTGCGGTGAATGGAAACGTTTTCACTGAAGGGAAAGAACAGATCGGAGCAGTACTTACTAATGGAGGTACTGAGAGGAAAAGCAAGAACAGAAATTTGTATGATGGCGGGAATAGCAAGTTTAAGTCTACAGTGAAGACAAAGTTGACAAAAGATGTAGCTTCAGATGAATTGGAGTTGCTGTGGGATGATGGGTATGGAACAAAGTCAGTAAGAGATTATCTTGATGGTGCCATGAAGATAATCAAGCCTGATGGAGGACCACCACGGTGGTTTTGCCCAGTTGAGTGCGGACAACCTTTAAGAGATGCTCCATTGCTTCTGTTTTTACCTGGTAATTTATAGCCAAATGATGCTTACAAAACCTAGGAATACACATCAGGAAATTAGTCATGAATGGGATTTCTAATCCTCACCTGTAATTATTTGCTATATAATTTCCTACTTAATGTTCTTTGTCTGTTCTTTTAACATTGTGAGTCTGTGAAGTGTTGGAATTGTAGAATCATACTCTTCAGTATTGATGAATGCAGGGCTTGATGGCGTTGGTCTGGGTCTAACTTTGCACCATAAAGCTCTAGGGAAGTAAGTTCAATTACATTTACCTTCGTTGCAAGCTAGTGGTTAGTTCTGTATAATTAGCTTTCAAACATTTTCAATTCGTGGCATCAAAAGATTGCTAAAAAACCATTATAAAGGAAGATGAAATAGGTGATCATCAACTCTAAGAGTTTTTATATGCTTTCGGATGGTGGTTGAAACCCCCTCAACTGCTAATGTGTAACAGAGAAAAATAATAAGTCATTATTACGAAGGTACAGATCTAGAATTCAACTTGTTACAAACAGTTTTAGTAGCTCATATAAAGATAGAATTGAATTCATCTTAAAACTTCTTTTAGGCTCCCCTTCAATTTTTCTCAGTCAAAACTCTTGATCGTTCTTGCAAAATACAGGGCTTTTGAAGTTCGGTGCCTTCATATTCCGGTGTTTGATCGAACTCCATTTGAAGGTATTATATTATGTTAGCCTTTATATATTATGGAATGTATATTCCCGTTCAACTGTATTCTGGCAGCCTGTAAATACAGCAAGTTGCAAGTAAGATTTCTGTTGTACTGATAAACCATGGGAACTTCTTCTTGCATGAAGGACTGGTGAAATTTGTGGAAGAAACTCTTAGGCTTGAGCATGCCTCATCTCCAAATAAACCAATTTATGTAGTTGGAGACTCCTTTGGAGGATGCCTAGCACTTGCTGTTGCTGCTCGCAATCCTAAGATAGATCTCGTGTTGATACTAGCCAATCCAGGTTTGTTTCAACGGATGCAGTCATCTGTTCATGAAGAATGCACACAGAAACACTTTAAACTTGATCACCCTCGGATTGTGCTTGGTTTGAGATGTTGTCTGATGTTTTTCCCTTGTACAGCAACATCGTTTGGAAGGTCACAGCTGCAACCCATGTTCCCTATCTTGGAAGCTTTACCAGATGAATTGCATGATGGATTGCCCTATTTTCTTAGCTTCGTCATGGGTACATGTTCATTATCTTGTTTTGTTACTGTCATCATTTTGTTTGCTCTTTATTAGGAGGATTGTTCCCTCATTTCAATTTCAATTTATTGTTCCTCATTCTTTCCAAATCCAGTATTTTCTGCTACAATTATCTGAAGTTTGACATCATTTTGCTTCTAAAATGGAAAATGAGTTCTCGAATATTCTAAATTTCCTATTCATCAAACCAGGTAATCCACTCAAGATGGCGACAGTTGACATTGAAAACAAACTTCCACCAAGATTACAAATTGAGCAATTGGCTGCCAATCTCACTTCTATGCTACCTTGTCTTTCGGTAAGAAGTGTCCCAAGTATTTATACTGTTTGTTTCCTGTTGCTTCTTTTATTATGGGCTCCATATCATTTTAGCCTCTTTGCTTCCCATCTTAAAGGGAGATTTTGTATGAGTAAGTGAAGTCTGCAGATGTGGAAACTATGGAGTCAGTCTTCCTTGTAGTTCTTCTTCTTCTGTGATTATCGTTACCAATTGTTCTCAGTCATGCATTATGTTTGTCTTAGTTGGCATTATTATGTTAAGATATTGAGAACTGATATGAACAAGAAAATTTGTTATATAGCTGTTAATATTCGATGTGAAAGGATTTCTAAAGACTATGTTCTGGTATTTTTATGTCATGCACAATGTTGCCATATCTAGGTGTTGATAATTCAGTTATATTCTTTCTATTCTTTCCTGATGTGAATAGAATAATTTGCCCTGTCCATTTCACCTCATATCTACTGATTTTGTTCTCTAGATAAATAAGTATTATTTAGTGGGGCTTTAAACATCCTAAAATGTTGGAATTCTTAGGGTTTGGCAAATATCATCCCAAAGGACACTCTTCTTTGGAAGCTGAAACTCTTAAAATCAGCTGCTGGATATGCTAATTCTCGTCTTCATGCTGTAAAGGCAGAAGTGATGGTACTAGCGAGGTAGTTATTCCTCCTTGACTTCAACATTTCTTCCATTCCTTGTGTATAATGTTGTGTCCCTTTTGGTGCATGTTAATTATTTTTTAGAAGGATTACTAGTGTTGCTATTTCTGTGTGTATGCAATCATACCAGTGACCATATGACTGCATAGGCACAGGACTTAAATTTTTAAACTTTCCCAAAATACAGAAAAAGTTGTAGATTTCCTGAGAAAAGGGAAAATAGATGATAATATCTCTGTACTGTTTATATAATCATTTAAGTTGGCATCGAGAACTTTGTTGTAGCAATCAATATTTCTTCAGACTCATAATTTCTTTTGAACGTTGTATGTGAGTCAATTTCTTATTGTTTATCAATATAAATTTGATAGTATATTTCCATTGTAGTGGCAGAGATTATATGCTTCCCAGTGAAGAGGAAGCTAAACGCCTTCAAAGTTCACTGCATAATTGTACAATTCGTAACTTCAAGGAAAATGGGCATACTCTTCTGTTGGTAGGTGAAAATAACAAGGAGCATGTATAAATCTCAAATAGTTGAAATTGTTTGTGTTTCATGCAAGCATACCTGACTTGTGATACTGATTTTTCTGTGCTGCTTGTAAGTTTAAAGTTATTCAAAGCAAAAGGAGCATCTACAGACATAAAAAGCATGCCGGATTACTTCAATATCAATGGATTCTTCATTCCTTACTATGCAAGTCTATTATTTCTATCAGCATCTGTTGGTGCTACCTATAATGCAGATTAGTGTTTGAGGATACGGTTTGGGAGAGGAAACATGTTAGTTCATGGTATAGGCTCCTAAAGTTTCCTTTCCCATTTGAAGGGTTTTTCCTTGGGAAACATGAGGTAGGTAATCGCTAGTAGCATCCCAAACAGTAGTTGCATGATGGTGCTTTTAGGAACTTTCAGCCAGGTCCTTGAGTATGTTTCGTTTGACATCACTTCTATTCCTTCTAACTCGATTTGATCTCAATCAATATGATAATTAGGTGCTCTTGGAAGTAAATGAGAAAAAATGGTTGAATAAAAATGATAAACTTCTGAAAACAAATAGGAAGTTATCTTCTCTAGTTCAACAACTTCCCATGAATGATGGATGGGATTTCCTCTATATAGGTTCCTCTATATTTCCTTCTTGTTGCTCCGGCTCTATTAGTAAAGATTGAAAATTGAAGTTGGATTTGCTCTCAAACAAGGCACTTCTTAAGCATGAAACTCAAGAAGGCTATGATGTAGAATGCTTATGATATTGCCGTATGTCCAATGCTCTTGGTGGATTTTTCTTCCTTGAGATGTAAAATGTATTGATTATTCCTTTTGTTTTGGCTGTCAATGTAAAAGTGATTGCGTTGAACATATTTGATCTAATTAAGGCACCTTTCTTTCAGTCATTTGTTGGACAAGTGACATACATCTGGCCTTGAACAGTTATTCTTTTTAAATACTTGCAGTATTTATATGCCCGACATTTGTTTCATTTTGCTTTTCCTTCCAGCTTCTCCCCTGCTCCTGCCCTCTCTATTTCTTATCATTTTTGCTTGTCTTGTGATGGTTCAGGAAGATAGCATTAGTTTGCTGACAATTATCAAAGCTACTAACAAATATCGTCGTTCACGGAGGCTTGATTATGTCAGGGACTTTGTACCGCCTAGCATATCAGAATTCAAACGTGCAACTGATGCAATTGGGTATGCAATAACTTTATCGCTTCTGGTTTTCAAAGCCGTAGTTCTGACAACTGTAAACATGATTGCTGCATGAAAATTTTTTTAGTTGAAATCTCAAATGGTCTTTGACTGTTCTTCCCTCTTTGACAAGTGAACCATATGGCCTGGAAGAAAGTTAGTTCTTAAAGTTGTGGTGAACATGAATATTAGGAGGTCCTTCTATTTCCTTGGTTTTTGTACGAGAGTTCATATCCTCTTATTGCAGCATAAAGATGCTTATTTTGACAAGGAATGCTGACTTCTACCATAAAAAATCCTCTCCTCACTTAAATCGAGAAAACTAAAATGAGTGAATCTAGAACCACATCTCTGAGCACCCAATTTGGGATCTGGCTCAATATCAGCGATTGTTGAAGTAGCATCTGATCACATCAAAGAAGTTATTACATTTAGTTCATTTCTATATGCTGATATTTTTAGTCTATCTGTGGATAAAGCTGACATTACAATCACATGGATTTCAGGTTATTCCGCTCTGCTGCTAGTTCTGCTATGTTCTCTACTCTAGATGATGGGAAGATAGTGAAAGGCCTTGGTGGGGTTCCTAGTCAAGGTCCTGTCTTGATAGTTGGTTACCACATGTTGATGGGATTGGATGTATTTTCCCTTGTTGAAGAGTTTTTGAGGGAAAAGAAGATAATGATACGTGGCATGACGCATCCTGATGCTCTTCTTGGCAAGTTTGAGAATTTATCTGGTGAATTTTCTGTTATGGATTGGATCAAAGTGATGGGTGCAGTCCCAGTCACAGCTAGCAATCTTTTCAAATTGCTTTCCACGGAATCACATGTTCTTCTTTACCCTGGAGGTGCACGAGAGGCTCTTCATTACAAAGTGCGTAAAGTCTTATTTCTATATTGATTTAATTGAAAAGCTAAGCATCCTATTTTCGACAAAGTTCCATTTTCAGTCATTATATGCCCAATTTATAGTCTAAAGATTGAAAAGAAAATAATCACCCGTATCTGTTGCCGTCTTCCCTCTTTCCTATCACAATTCTTGTTGCTTCCTCAACGGATTCAGTGAGGATGCTAGTTATCTGATGAACTCAAATGAGCAATGTAGTCTGTTAGAAGGGAAATTATCAGTGAGGAACTTACTTTAAACCTCTATGCTTCCTCATTTACAACGACAACTCATATTGAACAATTATTATACTGCAAAAGATAAAAATATACCTAGTGAAATATAGCCCTTGCTGAGTCAAGTTTTTTACTCTTTTCCTTCGTTTTTGTACAGTTTTATTGTCCTTTGGTCCTGATGCTTGATTTCCAGGGTGAAGAATATAAAGTCATTTGGCCTGATCAACAAGAATTTGTAAGAATGGCAGCAAGGTTTGGGGCCACCATTGTACCCTTTGGAGCTGTGGGAGAAGACGACATTGTGGAAGTAAGCTTGTGCACTTATTTGCCCCTGAAAGTTCTCTGATAAATTTGGTTGGCAGATGCTTGTTCCTTGTTCCTTTACTTTTTCTGCATTTATAATTCTGCACGGATACGAAGTAAATTGTATGTAATTGAACAGCCTATTAATTTTACTTCTGAAAATGGAATAGAATATATAGAAGAGAACATTTTGCATTTCATTTTAGAGATGTTTTATTGACCTCTATGGTTAAACAAAAATTTCACCGGCTATAGTATGTATATCCCTGGCATAAGTTAAGGATCCAAATTTTAATGTAAAGCATGGTACTTTCTAATACCGTCCACTCACCACCCTCCCCAATCTCTCTGTCTTGCTTGTTCGACTTGCGTTTTGATTATATTTGTGTGCCATATAGAGTTTTCTGATTTCTGTCGTCTACAAATGGCAGTATGTTCTTGATTACAATGATCTCATGTCAGTCCCTGTGGTTGGTGACTATGTTAGGGAGGCTAACCTCCTACCGACAAAAATAAGGTGATTACTTCCCTGAAACCATCACTTGCTTCTAGGAACTAATCCGGTCTTGAAACTCAACATTCTTGCTACTTTTGACACTTCTTTGTTGGCAATTGTTGTGGTCTGATTACAGGGATGAAACTAAAGGTGAGGTTGCCAACCAGCAACTGTTCTTTCCAGTGACGTTGCCGAAGTTACCTGGGCGATTCTATTATCTGTTTGGAAAGCCTATAAGAACGAAGGGAAAAGAAGAGTTACTGCAAGACAAAGAACAGGCAAAGCAGTTCTACTTGCAGATAAAATCCGAAGTTAAACACAATTTGGCCTATTTATTGAAAAAGCGAGAAGAGGATCCTTACAGGAATATCATTGATAGAACAGTATTCCGAGCATTACAGTCTCCATTGCATGAAATTCCAGCATTTGACCCATAATGAATAGGCTAAGACAAGGTGCTTACTGGTCTTCATATTTTGTAAATCTAATTTTAAATTGAGACAGCATGCAGGACATCTGAACAATGCTGCAGAGATGCATTTTGTAAATCATAGAATTCATTGGAAGAAAAAATGTCCAGTGAAATCATTTTTCAGTTGTTAATCATATAATCAATGTACTTAGTGTAGCAAAAAGTGCTTAATATTCAGTTTTAGAAAGCATATAATCCGTTGAACTAGTCCAACAGAGCATCAACATGAACTTGTACTCATCTGCAAATCCTGATTTATCTTCAGGTTTTAAAAAGTTGGCTTGGTAACACTAATGTTCATGGGCAGGACAGCCAACCAAATGCAATGGTACGGATGGCATTCAAGTGGGAATTATATATATTTATATATATATGGCATTCAAGTGGGGATTATATATATATATTGTTAGATAGATATCAACAATTATCAGCTGTTTTTCCTTTACTATCTGAACAACAATTTAAAGAAGGGATGAGGATAGAGGTGCTGCTATAGTGTTAAAAGCATGTTCATCGGGAGTTGCTACAATTCTGTTATAAGAAACATTGGTGACTGGACTGATGGGATGGGAGGTTTAATTTTGAAGTTCCTATTCCCTGTAACTAACTAGTGCCTTCAGGGGCTAGAATTTCTCAACAACACCAAGTGCTTGAAACCATTCTCACTCCTTGCCCATGTGAGATAGATGGAACTCAGAGATCATTACTATGAGTACTTGGTTTTTGCTTTCTGAAATGTCTTTTTGAGTGCGTGTTCTTAAGGATGTATGGCATTAAAAGTGTGACTTCCTTTCAGTTAGAGCCAACTCCGCAACGTTGTTGAGTGTTTCATTGGCTTTCTGATTGCATGGTAGTTGTAGTCTTTCAGTTTCTAGCTACTTCTACTTGCAAGAAGGTCTTGTCAGTTCAGTTTAAATTCCTATCAGGACATTCCAACATGCCAAAGGAGGTTCTAAGTTATCCTGGAATATCAGTTATGTGATTGTTTAGATAATCACCCTCCTGCATTTTTGGAATTTGCAATTACTTTGACCTAAGTTTCTCAACATATAGTCACTGAAAATACATTCCATTAATCCTACTGCAAACCTGAATAAGGGTCTGAATTCTCAACCATCACATTTCCAAAATTCATGGCGTCTTTTGTTGCTTCCCACATATCGCCTTGTTATCTTACAAGTTCAAAACTGAACAAGATTCAGTTTCGAGTCAGAGTTGAGTGTTCAGACAGTAGTGATCCAAAGGCATTGTCTTCGGATTGCCTTGCCATAAATGAGAGTTCAAAGTCAAGGGTTGAGGAAAGGTTGATAAAAGATGTAATTTCAAAAGATTTGAAACCACTGTGGGATGATGGGTATGGGACCAAAACTATAAAGGATTATCTTGAAGGAGCCATGGATATTATTAGGCCTGATGGAGGACCTCCCCGGTGGTTTTGCCCAGTTGAGTGCGGACAACCTGTGAAAGATGCTCCCCTACTTCTGTTTTTGCCTGGTAAATAATACCAATTATGGTTAGGAGACTTTCTAGCTTTTGAAATTCTCCAGACTTGCTTGCTCAACAATAAATCTTTTAATATAGAATCACTTGATTCAAGTATTGATTGATTGCAGGGATTGACGGTGTTGGTTTGAGCCTTTCTTTGCACCATAAAGCTTTAGGGAAGTAAGTTCGAACTATTTATTCCTTCCGTTACGAGCATGCAAGTATTAGTCACTAGTTCTGAAAACTTAGCTAACTGATGAAGGCAAGATAATACCTGAAATCATGACACTTGACGAATTCTTGCCAGAGTTAACTTTTGTAGACTCTTCTTGTGGGAAATACAGGGTATTTGAAGTTCGGAGCCTTCATATTCCAGTGTATGATCAAACTCCGTTTGAAGGTAGTTTATGACATGAAAATGTTGAAAAGCAGTTTTTTTATCACCAATATTTACATGCAGGCACTTCCAAATTGATAATGACTTGCAGTTATACTTCCTGTTGCTGATAAACCATGGGAATTTCTTCTTGCATAAAGGACTGTTGAAACTTGTGGAAGAAACTGTGAGACTCGAGCATGCATCATCTCCAAATAAGCCAATTTATATAGTTGGAGAGTCCTTTGGAGGATGCTTAGCGCTTGCTGTTGCTGCTCGCCATCCTGAGATAGATCTTGTGTTGGTACTAGTCAATCCAGGTCTGTCTTAATATCTGTTCATTTCTGTCATTTACTTCGACTTATAGGTGCTCTGACGTAATTGGTACTGTTCTTCTTAGCAACATCATTTGGCAGGTCACAACTACAACCCCTAGTCCCTATTTTGGAGGATTTACCTGATAACTTGTATAGTCTTCTTGGCTTTGTCACTGGTGCGTTGTTGTTGTGTTTCTTGTATTATTACTTCCATTAATTGTTTGCTCTGCAATTACTTTCATATTACATATTGATCATGGTATCTTTATGATCTGTTCTGCAAAAGGTTTCAAGTTTCAACAATTCTCTTTAAATGCTAATTTAAATATTCATCAAACCAGGTAATCCCCTGAAGATAGCAACGGTTGACATTCAAAACACACTTCCCCTGAGATTACAACTTGAGAAATTAGTTGGCAATCTCACTTATTTGCGAACTTCTCCTATTGTAAGAAGTTTACCTGCACTGCATTACCTGAAATTTATATGTTCACTGTGGACTCATTTTCATAGTGTTTTGGCTTATTTTCCATCAATAATGGTACTAAAAATGCTTGATTTCTCAGGGTTTAGCTGATATAATTCCAAAAGCCACTATTCGTTGGAAACTCAAAATGCTGAAATCAGCTGCTCGATGTGCTAATTCCCGTCTGCATGCTGTAAATGCCGAAGTGCTAGTACTGGCTAGGTAATTACTTTCCCTGTGCATAATGTTGTCTCTTTCTACCAGGATTAAGTAGTTATTGCTGGTTATGATCGTATGGAAACAAACAATTCCTTATACTTACTGTTTATATATTAAAATTTGATGGAATATTTCCATTCTAGTGGCAGGGACGCCATGCTTCCTAGCGCAAAGGAAGCTAAACGTCTTAAAAATTCACTACGGAATTGCACAGTTCGTTACTTCAGGAATAATGGGCATGCCCTTTTGTTGGTAGGTTTCATTAGTGTTTCATGCATGCATTCCTGACTTGTGACATTGATTTTGCTGCACTGCTATGATACTTTAAAGTTATTCAAAGTTGCATAAATTCTTTCAAGGATTTCATCAATCTGTCAATCCTTTGTTTATTTCTTGTTTGAAGTCTTTACATTTCTACCGACACTTTTTTCTGCTATCTATCATGGTAGATTATCTCTAGGCTTCTAATCCATTTCAATATTACTGCCCTTTGAACATGTACTGTTTTGTGAAACTTTGTGTTCAATATAAATTGCCAGACACTTATTCCATTTTGCCTTTCCCTCCTCCTCCTGCTCCCTCCTGCTCCCCCGGGTCTCTCTATTACATTATTCTTGTGTATGATGGTACAGGAAGATAGCGTTGGTTTGCTGGCAATTATCAAAGGTACTAGAAAATACCGTCGTTCACGGACTGTCGATTATGTCTCGGACTTTGTGCCACCAAGCATGTCAGAATTCAAACGTGGACTTGATAAAATTGGGTAATACAACAGTGTATGTTAATACCTTCCTACCAGGAAGTTCATCAAGTAGACCTTCATCTAACTAATCTTTTGATCTATATTCATCAAGTAGACCTTCATCTAACTAATCTTTTGATCTATACTTGGTACTAAAATTTGTGCTTAGAAATGGAAACATGATTGCTACATATCTCTTGTCAAGCACCGTCATTTGTTGGTCAGAGAGTTCAAAGTGAGTGATTGTTTTGAAATTGCCAAATTTCTACCTTCGTACATCACCTCCTCTCCTGGCTAAAAACTTGACTCTCACAACTATGTACAGGATTGCTGCAACAGACATATTCATCGAAATCTTTACTGATCTTGATTTATTCTTACCCTCTGCTTCAGTTGTTTGAGGATCTTCTGGGTTCCGCTTTTGTGGAAAACCACAGCTATGTGTTGTGAGCTGGCTGGATGCCAGTTTACCATTTTCTTGAAGCAGTGGCCCGTCACATTAGAGAATTTGTCACAATTTTATTTTTTTCTATGCTGATATTGTATGTTTGTTAATATCTGAAATTGATATTCCATTCACTTGGAAGTTCAGGCCATTACGCTCGGCTGTTGGTTCTGTTATGTTCTCGACCTTGGAGGACGGCAAGATAGTAAATGGTCTCGGTGGGGTTCCTAGTGAAGGTCCTGTGGTGATAGTTGGTTATCACATGTTGCTGGGAATGGAAGTTTTTCCCCTTGGCGAAGCATTCTTGAGGGAAAAGAACATAATGATAAGAGGTTTGGCACATCCGGAACTGTTCACCAGAAGGTATGAGAAATATTTTAGTCATTTCTCCGTGCTTGACTGGCTCAGAGTAATGGGTGCAGTACCAGTCACAGCAAGCAATCTTTTCAAATTGCTTTCCAATAAATCGCATGTGCTTCTTTATCCCGGAGGTGCACGCGAGGCTCTTCATTACAAGGTGCACAAAATCCTTACGTCATGTTGGTTAACTTTGAAAGTGAATCATCCTATGATTGTAGAAGTGTCACGTTTTCCAACCATTATATATCTGATGTTTTGACAATCTGGATGTTTACAAGTAGATCAAACAGTGCAACAAGTTTGATTCTCTATGCTTCTGCTCTGTTATTTCCAGGGTGAAGAATATAAGGTCACTTGGCCTGATCAGCAAGAATTTGTAAGAATAGCAGCAAGGTTTGGGGCCACCATTATCCCATTTGGAGCTGTAGGAGAAGATGATATTATGAAAGTAAGCAGAATTACTTTTCTTCATTTATCATGGAGGGTATTTTTATATGACACTCCTCGTAACATTTTCTCATTGCTGTTACCTACAACTGGCAGATGGTCCTTGACGGCCGGGAACTGATGAAAATCCCCATGGTTGGTAATTTAATTAGAGAAGTCAGGAGGGATATTGTGAAAGCCAGGTGATCACTCCCCTGAAACATTTATCGTTTTTCAGTAATAAAATGCATGTCAAACTTGCAACTTCCATAGTTTTATGTTCACAAATGTTGTTGTCTGATTATAGAGACGAGAGCAAAGGCGAGGTTGCCAACCCAGAACTGTTTGTCCCAGTGGTGTTGCCAAAGTTACCTGGCCGCTACTATTATCTGTTTGGAAAGTCAATAGAAACAAAGGGAAGAGAAAAGATATTGCAAGACAAAGAACAGGCAGGCCAGTTGTACAAGCAGATAAAATCTGAAATTGAATGCAATATAGACTACCTACTGAAAAAGAGAAAAGAGGATCCTTACAGGAATTCCATTGACAGAAGAGTATACCAAGCATTACATTCTCCACTCCATGAAATTCCAGCATTTGATCCTTAAAAGATTTGGCCATACAAGGCACTTGCAGGCCTTATATTCTCTGAACATTTGTTCTTTCACTGGGAAATGCTTGTGCAGAAAAATAAGGCACACGTGCAGGACATATGAACTTTGATGCAAGAATGCATTTTGCTAGTTAAAAATTTGTTGCAAGAAACACAATTAGAATGAAAATTCGATTCATAATGATGTAATTTGATGTGCTACTAATCAAGGACCTGATAGTTTAGAGAAATGAAAACGTAGAAAGCGAAGCAAAATTCTGCTTAATATTCAATTTCAGAAGCCATGCAATCTTGTTTTCAGGATCAAGAAACCAATTGAAATGAACTAACAAAGTATCCTTATGAACTTATATATGCTCATCTGCAAGTCCTGATCTATTTTAGGGTCCGAAAGGATTGCTTGATAATATCAATGCACATGGGTAATCATGACCATTGGTACCAATGGCACTGGAGTTTGGAAACATAAGTGCAACTAGTTGAACATTCGCAGCAACCCAACATTGTATAAGCTGCCGGCAATTTGTTTCCTTGTTATCGTCTTTATATATTCATCAAAATACAAAGAACAAGAATATAGATTTGTCGAACAAGAATATAGATTTGTCTGACCAGATACTGTACTGACAAAACCTGGAAAGGATGATTCGTCGACTCACTGAGCAAAAGAAGAAAAAAGGCCTGCGTCTTCTATGGCAACGTACTCATTTGTCATTCTTCTGTCAGCTGAAAACATGGTCATTGGACTGATGACCTCTTACTTGAGTGGTTGTTTCCTGAAACGTTTGTTTACAAGAGGAACGTCACCTCTTCATCAAGTTTTGAAATCGTGAACTTACAATATGAGTTGGCTTGTTGTGGAGAGTAAATCACTTGATAATTTTGATTCGAAAACTTTTTGGTCGCAGTGGATCGTTTTAGACAGATATCCTCAACCTTCTCCAAGCACCCACGCAGAATTTAAGCCTGATGGATGAGAATGAGGAGTTACTTTTTCCTCATTTGACGCAAGTTCTTAGCTATATCAGATACGATTCTGAAGATGTTGGTCCTTTACACCAACTTTCTTTTGCTTACTGGGTTTGGTTGAAATCTAATTTTGGTTCATATTCTATTCGTATGGACTTGTGGCATAAAAGGTGTGATCTTTTTTCAGTTAGAGTGATTTCTGATACTCAAAGAGTGTTTTAATAGCTTTCTTTAACTGAATGGGTTGCTTTTTGCAGTTGTAATCTTTTAAGGTTTTAGACTGTATTCTTCTCAATATATAGTTGCTAAAATGATTGAGTATTCCTAGTGTAATACTCTGAACTCCACACCTGAATAGGGCTCTGAACTTTCAGCTATTATTTCTAAAAGTCATGACATCATTTGCTAATTTCTGCATATTTCCCTATCGTGTTAGAAATTGGAAGATCAAGACTCAGTTTCAAGTCAGAGTTCAACGTTCAAATGGCAGTGATTCAATGGTATCCTCATCTGATTCTCTTGTTCCTGGAGAGAGAGAAAAGAACGGGAAGTTTACAAACGGAGGCACCGGAGAGAAAGTGAAGAGTAGAACTGTGTTCGAGGGCGAAAATGGGACTTCAAAGTCAAGGGTTGAGGAAAAGTTGATAAAAGATGCAATTACAGAAGAGTTGGAAGCACTGTGGGATGATGGTTATGGGACCAAAACAATAAAGGATTGTCTTGAAGGAGCCAAGGAGCTTATTAAGCCTGATGGAGGACCCCCCAGGTGGTTTTGCCCAGTTGAGTGTGGACAACCTCTGAAAGATTCTCCATTACTTTTGTTTTTGCCTGGTAAATAATACCAATCATGATTACAAGATGTAGGAATAAGGATCATATAACTCTCAGAGGGTAGACTTTGTAATTGAGATATTTGCTTAATAATTTAACATTTATGATCTGTACTTTCATCATTCCAAGTCCAAGAAATCTGGGACCTTACATTTACTCTGTTATTTGCTATGCAGGGATTGATGGCATAGGTTTCAGCCTTTCTTTGCACCATAAAGCTCTAGGAAAGTAAGTTCAATTCTTTGCAAGTTCATTCACAAGCATGCATGCACTAGCCATGCATGTTTCTTTAATTTCAGTTGATAACAACAAGTTATTTCTCAAACCAAATTGTAATACCTGAAATCATGTATTATGAATTCCTGATCGGTTAAACTTTTTCCACTCTTCTTATGGGAATCACAGAGCATTTGAGGTTCGAATCCTTCACATTCCAGTGTATGATCAAACGCCATTTAAAGGTATGTTCTGACAGCCTAAAAATATGGTGAATATTTTTAAGTTCACATCTACTTACAAATGGAGACACTTGAATGGCAATTTTAGTTTTGATGATAATCCAAACCTCGATCCAGTATATTTCCAACTAATTGGTACATGACATAATAATTGTGCTTAATGTGCTAACTTCTTGATTAGATCTTGTCTTGTTGATAAACTCATGGGAGGGAATTTATTCTTGCATAAAGGACTGGTGAAACTTGTTGGAGAAAGTGTTAGGAGTGTATATGTCTCATCTCCCACCAAGCCAATTTATCTAGTCGGAGAATCATTTGGAGGGTGCCTAGCTCTTGCAGTCGCTGCTTGCAACCCTGATATAGATCTTGTCCTGGTACTAGTCAATCCAGGTCTGCCTCAATATATGCAGTCATTTGTTCACGAAGAATGCATGTAATTTACCTTGGATTTAGTAGTGTTCTGACGTAATTGTCCTTGTCTTTTAGCAACATCATTTGGCAGGTCACAACTGCAACCTTTGTTTCCTCTCTTGGAGGCCTTACCATATGAATCATATAGAAGAAGATTGCCCTATTTTCTTGGCTTTGTTTTGGGTACATGATCTCCTGTCTTGTTTTATGACTTCCATTATTTATTTACTAGGGAATTAGTTTAATCCTCATGCAGACCATTGCAGTTTCAACAATTCTCTGATATGCTAATTTAAACATTCATGAAACCAGGAAATCTGCCGAAGATAGCAACGGCTGGCATTGAGAATAAAGTTCCTCTGAGATTACAACTTGAGCAATTAGCTGGCAATCTTACTCATTTTCTATCTTCTCTTGGAGTAAGAAATTACTTGGCATTGCCTAAAACTTACTCTCTTTGCTTCCCATCAATAGGGAGGGGGATTTTGATGTCAGTGCAGCTATAAGCAAAAGGGATTGTTATGTTTTTGAGGCGGCATAGAACCTTTTCTTCATCTAAGTAATCAGTTAATCGATCAATCAATCAATGGCATACGCTCAAATTTTGATTTTGTAGACATTCTTAACTATGGCAAACAATTTCGTGCATGGAATCTTGAGAGTATTGTGACCTTTCTCAACTGCATTGAATTTTCAACACTTTACTCAGAAATGAAATTGATATTTTTCATATAGTGCAAACATGAGCAACTGCTCAATTGCTCCAAAAATAAAAGTTGGTAGCTGAAGAGAGAAGTTTGACCAGAGCATTGGGCAAAATGATTCATTCCCATTTGAAAATATCATGTCATGTAAATGTACAGATTTTTTATTTGCGCGGCTATGCACGCCTTAAAATGTTTTTTGAGTTCACAGGTTTTAGTAGATATATCTCCAAAGGACACTCTTCTGTGGAAACTGAAACTGCTGAAATCAGCTGCTGGATATACTAATTCCCGTCTTCACGCTGTAAATGCCGAGGTGTTGGTAATGGCTAGGTAATTATTCACCCTAAAATTGAATCTTTCTTCGCATTAACTGTGTATTATGTATTCTCTACTGTTGTTGCATGTTGATGTTTTCTACAAGGATTTGTAGTTAGTGCATTTCAGTTTACGATATGGGGACAGTTCCGTATGTTTATTATCAATGTATTAAATTGATAGAATATTTCCATTCTAGTGGCAGGGACCGTATGCTTCCAAGTGCTGAGGAAGCTAAACGACTTAAAAGGACACTACGGAATTGCACAATTCGTTACTTCAAGCATAATGGGCATACCCTTTTGTTGGTAGGTGAAACTTTTCCGTGCATTCATGGCTATCAAATTGTGAGATTCATTAGTGTTTTTACATGTGCCATTGATTTTGCTGCACTGCTATGAAGTTTTAAAGTTATTTGAAGAAAAATTTTTCAGGAGATCTCTCAATCTACTGTTTATTCCTTATTTGAAGTCATGCATTTCTACTGACAAGACTTGCTGCTATCCATCGTGTAGATTAGTGAGGAGAAGGTGTGGGAGTGGAGGCAAGAACATTAATGCTCTAGGATTCTAAACTTTTGGTTTCCCTTGACATGAACATTTGCTATTTTGTCTGGAATTTGTTTCATTTTGCTTTTCCTCCTCCTTGTCCTTCCTGCTTCCCCATTTCTATCTATTGCTTCTACTTGCTATGGTGGTATAGGAAGATGGCGTCAGTTTGTTGTCAATTATTAAAGGTACCAGAAAATATCGTCGTTCGCGAAGAATTGATTATGTCTCAGACTTCCTGCCACCTAGCATGTCAGAATTCAGACGTATACTTGATATAACGGGGTAATACAACAATGCAATTTCTTATGAATACCTTCCTAGTAGGCAGTTCTTGAAGCTGATAGTATAAGAACATTAATATCAGGTTATTTCGCTGTGCTGTTGGTTCTGTGGTTTTCTCTACATTGGATGACGGGAAGATAGTGAAAGGACTTGGTGGGGTTCCCAATGAAGGTCCTGTAGTGATAGTTGGTAACCATATGTTGGTGGGACTTGAAGTTGTTTCCCTTGGGGAAGAATTTTTGAGGGAAAAGAACATAATGATAAGAGGTTTGTCACATCCGGAGCTGTTTACCAGAAGGGTTCAGGATTTATTTGGTGACATTTCCACGGTTAATTGGCTCAGATTAACGGGTGTAGTACCAGTCAATGCAACCAATTTCTTCAGATTGCTTTCCACAAAATCATATGTGCTTCTTCATCCTGGAGGTGCACGAGAGGCTCTTCACTTCAAAGTGAGAAAACATTGTTTCATTCTGATAAACTTGAAAACTAGCCATCCCATGTTCGTAATTAATTTGGTTGCCTTTTGCTTCTGCTATTTCCAGGGTGAAGAACATAAGCTCATTTGGCCGGATGAACCAGAATTTGTGAGAATGGCAGCAAGGTTTGGGGCCACCATTGTTCCATTCGGGGCTGTAGGAGAAGATGATTTTTTACAAGTAAGCTGAAGCACCTACTTTGCATTTAATCATGAATTTTTTGCTAATATCCAATTTGAGATTGTGATTTTATATTGCTCCTCCTAACTATTCTGTCATTGCTGAGCTGCTATCCGCATCTGGCAGATGGTCCTAGATGGCCGTGATATGAAGCAAATCCCTCTGGTTAGTGACTTCCTTA
Source organism: Erythroxylum areolatum (assembly GCA_024520975.1). NCBI lineage: Eukaryota > Viridiplantae > Streptophyta > Magnoliopsida > Malpighiales > Erythroxylaceae > Erythroxylum > Erythroxylum areolatum. The sequence continues at coordinate 51,132,526 of JANIJH010000003.1, forward strand.
GAGAAGTCCGGCAGAGTACTGAGAAAGTGAGGTGACTATTGCTCCATTGACAATTACTCCATAACCTTACTGTTTCTAATAAGAAACCTGATATCTACTCAAAAAACATGCTCATAGTTTTTTTATATATTTATGTATTAAAGGGACAAGAGTAAAGGTGAGGTTGCCAACCCAGAAACATTACTCCCAGTGGTGTTGCCAAAGTTGCCTGGCCGCTTATATTATCTGCTTGGGAAGCCTATAAGAACAAAGGGCAGAGAAGAGATGCTGCAAGACAAAGAACAGGCAAAGCAATTGTACATGCACATTAAATCTCAAGTTGAAAGCAACATAGACTACCTACTGCAAAAGCGAAAAGAGGATCCTTACAGGAATGTCTTTGACAGAATAATATATCAAGCATTAAATTCTCCAATCCATGAAATTCCATCATTTGACCCTTAAGCAACAAATATTTTATGTACTTCCAAAACAATAATTTTGGTGTTATCTAAATCTACATTTATATAATTAGTTGAAACATTCAAAATGATTGTTTGTTTAGGTACACAATCAATTGAAGATTGATAAGAGTTATATATGAGGAACAGATAATAAGGTAACTCGATTAAGATATATATTATTGCAATCCTTTTTCATGAAAATAAAACAAAAAGTAGAATATCAGTCTTACCTTGCTTTCCATCCATTAATGGATTCCACCTATAAATATTTTCACACTTTTAAGGAAGCAAAATCATTTTTGAGTTTTGGAATTCTCCCATTGTCGTTTGTGTTATTCAGTAACATAAACATATAAATTCCAAAAAAAATAAATAAACATTTAAATAAATGTTACAAGTATATGGTTAATTGTATTTTAAGTTTGTAGTTATTAAGGACTTGACTGCTAACAATAAGTGGTATGAGTTTAATGCAATTCTAATGACTTTTTAGTGTTAATTAATTAATAATAACATTATATAAGTGTAATGTTAAAATAAATATTTCACTAATTTAAGAATATTAATGAATTGGATGCTTAACAATCTTAATGATCTATATGAATAGGTTAGTTTCCAAGAATCTTATAAGTATTTACCTTTTGATATATGCAGTTTGGTTTCATATTCCTCTAAATAATTAAATAACAAATTGTGAATCATAATGTCATATTGTCACATTATTAGTGAAAAGCTATGTTTATGGGCATCCATACAACAAAAATACTTGTATAGCATTACTTGCAATTCTGTTACAGGAAATAGGCAGTGAGACAACAATTCATAGACAGTGAGGAGAGAATTTGTTGTATTCTGTACAACTCATATATGAGTTGTAATTTTAACAAATTACATCATAACATAATACAATAAATTATATGAGTTGTAATTGTAACAAAATACAATAAATTATTTCCTCTCTATGAGTTGTAATTGTAACAAAATACATCATAACAGAATACAACAAATTCTCTCAACTCTCTCTCTCCCTCCCTGTAACATCCCGTATGCTATTTATATATAAGAGACTTCTTCTTTTCTCCATTTTTTTCATAATTTCATTTTAACCCCTCCCAAAAGTTAATATTCACGAATTCCCTCTCTCTAACCATTCTTTACCGTTGATGACTCAAACCAGTTAGTGTTATATACTAATCTCTTCTCGACGAGACTATCATAACCATACCCATTCAGCCACCACTGAGGAGAAAAACTGACAAAAAATGCTAATCTTCGATCCGTCGCTTTTGGTGGTTGTTACCGGACACCACCACCACTATTGATTCGTCTCAACGTTAGGAATAAAAGCCCTATGGTCTCATCACCAACCATTGCCTAGATCGCCGCCGATTGACAGAAAAAGAGTTTAAGATTTCAACTTGTTTTTCTTCAGTTTGTTTAAATATGTTGAGATTCTGAGTACGTTGCTTTGGATAAAGTTGTTCTACTTATCAAGAGCTTTCATTTAGTATAAAAATTGTTGAATTATGAGACTAAAATTTTTTCTATGATCGGAGAGAATATTCTGATGACCAGAAGAATATTCCGACCGTCGGACGTACTGTTTCGGTGATCATTTTGATTACTTTTGTAAAAAATTTCTAAAAATTCTAAAAATTATATTGATCATTTTTTTCTAAAGAACCACAGTGAGATTTTCAATGGTTTGTGAATTAAAAATCATGGAACGTTTACGAGAGAATAAGAGAAATTTCTGAATTTCATAAATGGACTGCTTAGGCAATTCGAATGATACCTAAATTGTTATTTGAGTCCAATAACTTCTAATTAGCACTGATTGAGATATTTTCTTTTGATTTACTAGGTATAGCAGGAGTGGGACCTCGTCGAAAGGTTCGGACGAACAAATTCAATTACCAGGTAAGTTCATACTGACTTACTGTTATCGTAGTTGTACCAACAAATAGATATTATTCAATGCTTGTATAGATGACAATATGTAGCAACGCATAATCACATTCATATGCATGTTTATATATATATATATATATCGATCGATATTTATATATTTATATAGCAAACACATATATACAGTAATGATTATCCGCTTTAGTATAAGCTTTATATCAAATTAACTGAGTGGATACGTTGGGTTGGGTATTGCATATATGCATTGGTCATTGCATAATTAAATGTTTACTTGATAAATTACATGCTTAATAATTGATATGTATTGTTATGTTCGACTATGGGGAAGAAAAGATCTGTAGGACGTGCCACCTGATGGGTATGTATTAAGACCAAATGTGCACTAGTTATGATTATGAGAGTTGTTTTGTTTATGATATTGAGATATGTTATGGGTCGATCCCGGTTGATACTTGACTCCTGATTGGACCCTTATTTGTGATAATTATAAATTTTGACACTTTGAGTGAGGGTTGGTCTGTTGGTGATATTTGGCTCCCTGTAGCCCGTTTGGATTAAGGGAGCCTTACAATTACATGAGTATAGGAGCATGGTTGGGCCGTTTGTGATGCATAGCTCCCCTCAGCCATTCGAGGTTTACAATTGTGAGGGCTTACCCTTGGAGATTAAGGTCCTACAGATATTCTCCCCCACAATTTATTTGTGTTGTTGATGTGATTGGATGTATAGCATGATGTGTATGTAGTTTGATGTTCATGCATGACTGTGCACATAACATTGGGTATCGTAGGGCAGTGTGAGTCTACTCAGGGAGGTCTGACTCCCCTTAACTTTATTTTTTCAGATCATCTACCACTAGCTTTATAGCAGTGACTCCCGTGACGTGTCCGTTGCGGCTTACCTACATTTGTGTATGTTCTTTCTTTATTTTCATTTATCTTGTATTGTAGCATCCGTAGTGACAGGATTGCATGAGTTGTAAAGCTTCTTTATGACACACATAATTGTTATTGTATTGTATGAACTTATTGTGTTCTTGAGGTTCGAAGTTATTTTATCGCTAGTGGTAGGCTTACCTATGATCTAGGGCTTTAAACCTCGATCCCATGTGTTAGTCACGTGCCTGTTTTGGGTTTTGACAAAGTTGGTATTAGAGCCTAAGTTACAGATTTACAGCCTAAGATGTTCTTTTGTTTGTCACTGTGGACATATAATAATATACTTCTTTTAAAAGTAACTTCTTATATAATACGTTCATATTCTTACTGGTGGTACTGACCATTCTCTTGCTTTTAATTTCAGCATAAATAGTCATGCTCGATTTTTCGCTCGACTTGACCAAGGGGGTCACAATGAAGCCTCAACTCAGGATGAGACATCTGCCCCTGCCGCTTCAGCTGGAAGGCGTGGTGGGCGTAGAATGTCCTGGACATGAGAGGTCCCTGTTGAGGCGTCAGAGGTGTCACAAGGAGTTCCTGGGCCTCTTACGTTTGATATACAGGCATTCTTAGCAGGGATGGAGGTTAACAATGCTATGTTTTGAGATTCGATGATGATGGTGTAACAGATGATGATGCAGCAGCAGTCAACTCTCCCAGTGGTAGTCCCAGAACAAGAGAGGTATGATATGCAATTATCTATGGAATATGCAAGGTTTTGTCCGATAAAGTTCAATAGAAGTAGACCTCAAGAGGCTATTGATTTTCTCGATAAGGTGGAGATGTGAGGCAGGAGGTTGCACTGTTTTGATACATAGCTGGAGGGTTTGGTAGAGATGTCTTTACAAAGGATGGCTAAGGATTGGTACCGAGATCATATCCTTCCATACTTGGGTACAGTGACTTGATCGCACTTTAGAGATAGATTTATAAACTACTTCCTCTCCTTTACAACTCGTGAGACGCTCAGATTAAAGTTTCTGAACCTACGCCTTAGAGATAGGACAATGGACGAGTACACCACGGACTTTATTCGCTTGAGTTGTTATGCCCCCAGAGATTGGTTCATATGAGTTGAGGAAGAACAACCAGTGACCTCTTTTCGTTAGCATGACTATGAGTTGTTGAGAGAAGTTCTCTACCTTAGTGGATATGGCCAAGTAGTTAGAGAGGATTCTGGTGGAGCAAGTTACCTTGTCTACAGGAGAACAGAATAGGAGGCACTCTATAGGATCCTCTAGTTTTCAGCAATGACAGCAGCAATCAAACTTTTCACTAGGGTTCAGCCAAAGTGGGCGTTCTCGATAAGGGGTTGTTCGAGCTTATGGCAAGGTGAGATCTGGCTGTAGACATCTAGGAGGATTCAGATTCACGACTGGTGTAGGTAGTAGCAGTAGCGAGTAGAGGTTAGGGTTCAATAGTTCAAGCTCATCTTCTTCCATTTATCAGCAGTGTGGTAGAGTGCATTAGGGTCCATGTCACATATCACCAGGAGCTTGTTAAAGATGTGGCCAGTCTGGGCATTTGATAAGAGATTGCCCTGTGATGGGATATCAGCAGTCCTCTTCTATTGTGGTGCAACCTCCATTTCAACAGCCATAAGGGGGATCATAGTTTGGTAGTCAGCAGGGGCGAGAATTTGGAGGGAGAAAATTGGGAGGTAGATCTGGAGGCCGCAGTCTGGGATAATCCTCTAGCTTTTAACAGGTAGGCCGTGGTTGGGATAGGATGTTCACTCTCACCCCTCAGGATGCATAGGCTTCCAATACAGTGGTATTAGGTATCATTCTCGTATATGGAAAAAAACTATAGTTTTGATAGATTTAGGAGTGACTTATTCTTTTATGTCGCCCAACTTTGCTATGAGGTTAGAAATAGTACTAAATAGGAAAGATGAATCTCTACTAGTATCTACACCTCTGATTGATGCCATAGAGGTAAATTTGATCTACTACTCATGTCCCGTGAAGATTAACAGTAGGAGATTAGTAGTGAATCTTATGGTATTGCCAGTTATAGATTTTGATGTAATATTAGGAATGGATTAGTTATCCCATCATTATGCTAACTTGGATTGTAGAAAGAAGGAAGTGATATTTAAGATTCCAAGGGACGTAGAGTTTATCTTTAAGGGGGATAGAAAAACTACCCCTTCCAACATAGTTTCAGCAGTAGTGACCAACAAGATGCTCAGACAAGGGTGCAAAGGATTTCCAGCCTCAGTTATGGATTTAATAGTAGAAGGCATCATTCTCCAAAGTGTTCCGGTGATTCGAAAGTTTTCAAATGTGTTTCTTGAGGTTATTAGGGTTACCCCTAGAGTAAGAAATTAAATTTTGTATTGACGTAATACTTGGCCTGGCTCCGATCTCTTCTTCTTTAGTTATTTCCCCATTAAGCTTTATGCTTAGCACGGTAGTTTTGCTTCTATGTAGGTTTTCATAAAAAGGTTTAAAGACTGGGGCAAAGACAGCCGCAGTGGCCAAGGAGATTGTGTTTTGTTTTGGAAATGTTCAGTTTGTTTTTGTGTTGTATTTAATGTAATGAGACATATTGGAATTTGTATTTTGTTTGATGGTTTGTAATAACTTTAATACATTTTGGATTTAGATTTAAGGCTTATATGTGATAAGTACCATATGTATGTTATGTTTTGAATATGACCCAACCTATGAAATGAAATGTATGTTACTTAAGTTTCTGGAAATGCTTTAGCTGTTTTGGATTGTTTCAGTACTATTTTGTGTGGCATCTGCATATCCTCCCAGGGTGTAGGTGGGTGTTACATCATTTGGTGTTAGAGCATAGTTTAGGCGATTCTGGTTTAACGAGTACTTAACTATTGCTTGTTTGGCCTAACGCGATTTGTCCCACGTTTTGGTTTTAAATTTAAGTATGGAAAGATCTCATGTGGTTTGTTACATCCTATTTCAGCTCCTCAATGGAAATGGGATAACTTTACCATATATTTTATTACTGGACTTCCTCTCACTCAAAGGAAGAATGATGTTGAGGAAGTTGGGATAACTATCTTGCTCTAATGGATTTTGCCTAACAATAGTTATCAAACTAGTATTGGCATGATGCCTTATGAAGCCCTATATGGTAGGAAGTGTGTAGACAAAATTGAAAGGAAATCAAAATTTCTATTACCTGGAGAGTTGGAACTTGGAACTGGAATGGTTGATGATTATCATATTAGGAGTTTATGAATTAGTATAAAGTTATATTATTGGATTTGATATCAGAATTTCATGATGGTTATGTTGGGCCCGGGCCCCGAGTCCCTATTCCCGAGGTGGCCTCTCGGGCTGCGCCCGCGACCAGCGCCCCAAAATGTCGGACCCGATCCCAACATCCTTACAAAGGTCGATTCACACATGCAATTTCATACACAAATCTCAAACACCCAATCATTCGAACCATGCAATAAATACCCCATGAACCAAGGGGCTTCATGCCATTACAATCCAAAAGA
>JANIJH010000003.1:51150884-51162625 GCA_024520975.1 Erythroxylum areolatum
CAATTATTGATCTTTGTAAATGATAATAAGACAGAGTTAATTAAAATTCATCTGCTTCCCAAAAGTTGCTTCTGTTCCACAGGCGTTGTTGCAAAAGTTGCAAAAGCCAAAAGTGATAAACTGGCTGGCTGGCGCTAGGCGCCCAAGAAAAAACGGCGCCTGTGGGTGGGACCCACAGGCACCTCTGGCATTTACAAAAGGAGAGCAAATTTTGTAAAAGAAACGGTGCCGTTTGTTAAATTGGACAGAGTTGGACAGAGTAACTTGGACAGGTGATCTGCTCTCCCAAGTGTAGGCGTCCATATCATAAAATAAAATCGGTGTCTCAGATAGTTAAAACTTAAAAGTGATTTTTACGCTGAACTTTTTCTCTCCATCTCACGTAGTGGAAACCAGATTTTCTTGCGAAGATGGCAACTTCCTCTGCTGGCAAACCGTGTTTGCCTACCTAGTAGATGGTATCTGATTTGACAATTCAAGGGGGCCATAGAATATGATTCCGGGACAAGTTTTCTGGTTGTAAAAAGATTCTGAGAAAAAGGCGGTACGATCACTTAAGAGTGCAGCAGTTGGAGAATATCAGTTTGCCTATATAACTTAGAGGTCTAACATGTTTCACAATACAAAAAAGGGTGCAAGAGTACTTCCTTAGAGTAGGAGGATTTAGGAACTGAAGCTTTAGTGATGAGTAGGCGTGAAAAAAGGTACAGAGGCAACTCCACCTGCAGCACACCACGAAGTCATGGATGGAGCCAGTCAAGGCACAACTCAGATGATATGTTCCGGTCCTTCATTTCCGATGCTGAAGTGAGGCAAAGGCCAACCGTTTCTTTCATTCCTGTAGGCAATGTAGAGACCTATACGACAAGAACTGAGGTAGTTGTTGATACACTGGAAAGTTTTGCTGATGAAGACAAGCTGCGGAGTCCTTTGAGCTCAGTTCGTGATCGGCCATATAGTGTCGATGAATACGTCGCCAAAGAGCATGCCGAGTCCAGAAAACCCAAGTTTGGCCCTTTGAATGCTGCAAAGTGGAGCCAAGCCAATAAATACGCAGACCATTATGGCAGTGCTAGTGGCCGCAAGGATTATAATGACTCGGGCAACAAGGAACGGCAAAAGCATAAGGGTTATGCATCTCAAAATGATAGCAGGTCGGAGCCAGCCATGATCACCACCGGTGGATGGGCAAGGCCAAGCCATGCTACATGGGCTACACCTCCTGAGGGCTACATCTCACCCAACAAATGAAATCGGCGCAGCCAAGAGATACTTGAAAGATGCTGCAAAACCTTCTGCTACTCCCTACACTAAGAGGCAAGGAGATATGGCAAGTTGAACCTTTTCTCCAGGCCATACACTACAGATGATGACTATTCAACCATTGACAGCAGGACGCTGCAAGGAGGTTTCATAACACTAAAGTGTGAAATGAACATTCAGCCAGATTCTGTAGCTGTGTTCGTAAGCTTCCACTGTTGATGAATAAGGCTTGTAAGCTACTATATTAAGGCCATGTTAATATATTGTCCACTGTTTCGGATTCACTTAAACAAGCTTTTTACAGCCAAGAGAAGTAAATTATAACCTCTGTATCAACAAAATAGAGAGCTAAGATTTAAATACATTTAAAATTAAGTATAGATTTGATATCAAATTGATACACATGCCACTTATAATGTGCAACAATAGCCAACATTGTTCTCATCATATTAAATTTAGCTACAGTTATAAAAGTTTCTTCGAAATCAAGAACCATCATATATATATAAATTTAATCTTGTTTTTGATCATTTGGTAAGTCAACAAGATCTAAAGTATCATGCTTCTTTAGGGCCTTGATTCATTCGTCTGTTGATTCATACCACTTCTTCATTTATATAGGATCTTTAAAATAACTTGGTTATTGAGCTGTAACAAATTGAGATCGTTCCATCTTCTTATGAATCTCATTAAAGACTGCCATTTTCTTGGTCGAGTTGAAGTACCTGAACTATAGATTGAAATTGAAGTTGTAGAGTTACTAGAATTTTTTGAAGTTGTTGGAAAAGATAAACTAGATGGAGTTGAAGTTGGTGAAGTAGAACCATGATGATCATTAGTTTCATCAATCAGAAATAAAGCATTATTTTCTTAGCTAATAACTTAACAGACCTACTCATTATTCTATATACATGCACCTTTCTCATCACAGATAACATTATGCCTATTAATAAGTTTATTAGTCGAAGGATCATAAAAGTGATAATACCCTTTAGTGTCAAAACTATAACCAAAAATATACATTTTACACTATCCTCACCAAGTTTTTGCGTCTTTTGAGAAGGTATACGAATACATAGAAGGCAACCAAAGACTTTAAAATGTGATACATATGATTTCTACCCAGGCCAAGATTCAAATGGTGTTTAGTGATGTAGTGTTGTTGTCAAGCTTCGGCTGAGAATATACCATTATGCAAACTGCTTCTGTCCAAAATTCTTTAACCATACTCGTTTCAATTTTTTCTTTCTACTACATCATTTTATTAATGTTTGTAAGTAGCTATTAATTACCTAAGAATTACAAATTTTGCATAAAAACTATCAAATACCTTGAAAATCAATTTACCATTTGTCACTTATTGAACAAAACTGGCATGCTGTTATGTTTTTCATTTAACCTGCAATACTTTTTTATATGGTCAAATATATCACAATATAGAAATTGAAATTTGCAGGCTTCATTAGTTTTGTGTCTCATTATAATTTTTTATTTTGACTACCAAAGCATTCATCACCTGTACGATCTCGCTTTTCTTGATATATAGGAATGACCATCACATCCTCTTTTATTGTTTGAATCACTATTGTTACTGCTGCTGCTTGACTTGGCTCTATGGACATTAGAATTGCTTTTGGGTAGTTATACCTTAGGGTGAAAAGTATTTTCCACCTCACCTTAATCATCACATGACTTCATCCTGTCACACTTAAGTCATCTGCCTTTTTTTTTTATGAGAGCCACAATATTCTCAAAGTCCTTTATATGCTTTAGTAACCTTTTTTTAACACTTTTTTTTTAATTCCAAGAAACTTTGTAAGTGGGCCAAGCGGGCACACTTTTTTTAGGGTCCAATTGGCACACCATCTCACATACAGGCTAAGTAGGAGCACCTCATTATCGAAGGCATAACTAGCACTCTACTTACGGTTAAAATCCTAGCTGTCTCAGGCTCTTACAAGAAAGGTTAGCATGGAATCGAACCTAAGAATTGACTGAAGTCAAGCCCCGCTTTCAACCATCTAGCCATGCCCCTTAAGGGGCCCTTTTCTAATACATCCTCACCACGTTTGCACATTTGATTCACAATTTTTGTTACATTTGCGGAATAAACATCAAGTGAGTAACCATTTTTCATAAAAGAATTTCAAAATTTTTGTCGAGGAGTCTGTAACTTGACACCTTGGACCTTTTTAATGCCTTAAATGCACTTGAAGTAAATCCCATGCTTCTAATTTTGACTTAATGGTTATTTCAATGTGAGGAAAAATGACTTTATTTATAGATTTTTAAATGAATAAGAGAGCTTTAAGATCTTTCTTTCAATACTCTCTTAGAATCTCTATCGTAACTATAGTTGCATTATAACCTCTCTCTACAAACTCCCATAAGTGCTAAGATATATAAAGACAGTCTTCGTTTTGGTGCTCCAGGCATCATATCCACTACCTTTACATATAGGAAAAAAAGAAATTGATGAGTTGATATGCATGTTATAGTTAGCTATAGGAACTCTGTTGGGCTCTGATACCATATAATAAAAATAATGTCTCTATAATTCCCACAAGCTTCTCTATGTAACAACAAAACAAAGAGGTAAAAATAAATGAGACTTTTATCAAATAGGTTGTATGATGCCTTTAAATAGCATCTTTAAATAAACAAAGACTGCCTTTAAATAAATAACATCTCCTATAAATTAGAAATATATATTTATTGCTTAAGATTTGAACTTGTAAAAACTAATTATTAACTAAGTGAAAATAGTAATACCTAGACACTATAATAGAGTAAATAAAATTTACTAATTTATGCGTTACTTTGTCAATAAAGTAGTGAAGCATATATGAATATTCCTTTTCTAATTATTTTCTTGAGAGCATCTTAACCATGAATTTTCTTATGATTTCTAACTAGTAGTCAATTCCAACTTATAGCTTGACAGTTTCTTGGAGTGAAAAGTTGTCATAGTAAAAGTGTTTTGATTAACTAGAAATCTTGACCTTTGCACCTTTAATAGTACAACTCTTTGAATAAGTTTCTCTAATGGTACCACTATTATGACCCCCCTAAAATATATATTCAGAAATTCTATGAATGATTGCTAAGTTACCATACCTTGATCTTGAAGCACATGTAACTGATTGCTAAGTTACTATACCTTGATCTTGAAGCACATGTAACTTTTCTAAGGCTAAGTTATCTTGTAGCTCAAAAATATACCCACCCTAATCTTTTCATTCACAACACATCTCAATTTGCGATTGACAAATGTATTATCATTTTTTCCAGTAAAAATAGGTAACTATCTCTTAGTTTATGCTATACAACTAATCAATTGGTTGTATATTTATGACAATTAATTAAAGATATTATTTATCTTATACATATTTATCTAACAAACTAAATTATAAGATAAAGTTCATAAGGAAAAAAATTAGAAATAAAATTATGATGAATTCACAATTATAATATTCATATTACATTTAATTTATATTTATGCTCTATTAAAATTAAATATTAATAGAGTAACAAAACTATCATACCTTATGTTTATTTATTATTAAAGAAGTAATTGATCTCATAACCAAAGTATATAGATACTTAACAAAATTTATACGTACTTGTCAAAAAATTAGTCCACTCAACTTACTCACTTATATGAATTTTGTATAGACCATTACTTAATGTATCTATCTAATGCTTATTATGATTATTGAATAAGCGATCTTTTAACTTCATATCTTCAATTTCACGTAAGGGTTAGTATATTTGATATTACTTTTAACAAGACTCGTACATAGTTTAAGCTAAGATGTTTTGGGTTAGAGCTCAAAATTTTCAAAAATATTTTAGTCCATACCTAACTCACCCATAAAATGGATTTCAATTTCAAATTCAAATCCAACCTATTTGTAAAAATTTTAAATTTAAGCTCAATCCATAAGCCTATATTTTTAAGAAGTTTTAATAATAATACAAAATATAAATTATTTATTAAACTAAAATAAATATACAAAATTGTTTTAAAATAAAAATTAATCTCTTACAATAATATATGAAAATATTAATCTTAATTTTCAAATTTTAAATTAGATAATTAGATATAAAATTCATAATTGTGATAATATTTAAATAGTATAACATTATATGAATATTAATTAATCAAAAATAAACATTTGATGGTAAGTAATTGGAAGTTATAATGTTGAAATTCGACTTCATTTTATTTGTATATAACTTTATTCTAACCCTTGAAATTTTTTGGGATTAATTTTTAAAATTAAATATGACTCTAAACTAGTTGTTAAAACTCAAACTTTTTAATTTTTAAGCTAAACCTATTAGGCCAATTCGATTGGATCAATTTATATAAGTCCACTTTAATTTGGACCTTACCATAGGAAATAATAACTTAATTTGACAATGATATGAGTTACATGAAGGTAGTTTAGTGGTCAATATATGATTTATTATCCTAAATTAGTTAGAGTTAATGTTCTATTATTCTTAAGTAGTATTAATTTGAGAAATCCTTAATCAAGGTGAAATAAAATTTTAAAATAGTTCTCATGTCATTAAAATAATTTGTTATTAATGTTTGAGAACTAATGTGATTGAACTCAAATAGAATCTATATTCTATGTCTAATTAAAATAATGTATAATGAACTAATTAAATTATACACAATAATTATAACTAAAAAATTAGTCAAAACGACTTTGACATTTATAATATTTAAGTGATCATGATATGTTGTACACATTTGATAGTCCCTAATGACACCTAAGAGAGAGGTGAATTCAGTATTTATAAAATTCAACAAATTTTCCAACCGAACTATTCAAGTAACATCAATCAATGTAAATAAGGATGAGAAATTTGTTTAATATAAATTAGTCAAATAACTAAGCAATAATTTAAAGAAGATAGCGAAGAGAAGATGCAAATTAATTTATAAAGGTTAGCAAACAACCCTCGCCTATATCCATTCCCAAGATTTTTCTTGAAATTCTATTATAATCCTTCTTTTAAGATGAAAAATAACCTTTCTACAATTTTTCTTAATAAAAATGAACCCTTCCTATAATCTTTTTCTAATGTGAAGAGAAACCTTAATCCCACTTGGAACACTCCCAAGTAAATTATCTAATACCTTAACAAAAGATTACAACTCAATATTATCTCAATTATTCACTTGATAACTTCAAAAAGGCTCACTTACAAAAATAAAACAATGACGCTCAAATAATTGAAAAAAACTTAGAAATGTGTGTAATAAACACCCAAAATCTTTTTTTATGCTAAAATCGATAAGAAAACACTTATTTATAGTATTTTAAGCCCCTTCCTAGCCGTTGAAGCCAATACAAGGGCTTTATGCAGAGCACTGATCAACTAGTTTAACATATTGGTCAAGCAATTTGTATTAAAAGCACCATATTCACGAGCCATTAGAAAACAGGTCGACTAGTAAGCTTATTGATTGACCAATATGACATAATAGTCGACCAATACATCAATCAATATTACAACAAACTTATGGTACATCAAATTTAACAATTTAAACCTATATTGTTCAACCACTATTCCATATATAGGTCAAACAAGCACCCTAAAAATATGATTTAACAACTTCAAATGCTCAAAATATATTTGTTTAATTTACTTATAATTTAAACACTTCCTAAAATGTTACCTAAAGTTTGTTTGAAAGAACAAGAGACTTTTATATTAAAACCAAAAGCTTCAATGCTTTTTAATGAATGAAAAGACTTATACAATGAAATGAAATAAAATATTTATGCATGGTGAGTCTTTTTAAACATCAAAGTGATTAAATGAGATTACAATTAACATTTAAACTAAAGAATGACCTTGATAAACCTTTTTTTTCTAGGCTTGTTTTTTATTTTGATAGTTGCAAACTTTAACTTCTCTTTATCAACTTCATAAGCTATCTTTTTGAGTTTATGACTTCATTTTATTCTTTTATTGCTTTTCTTCAAAATAATAAACTCATTAGTAGTAATTAAGTTTTGTTATCATTAAAACATTTGTTAGAAAACTCCTTTGGTTTAACAACGTTAAGCTTGAACTATAGATATAAATTGTTTAATTAGAAATTTAAAAAATTTAAAGAAATTTAATTTATCTAATCTCGAATATAATTTATATTCATCATCAATACTTTTAAGAACTTAATAGGTCATATACAAAGAAGGTTTAAGAGATGTAAAGTAAGTTAATTAAGTTAAACTTGATAATAAATTATAAAAAATTTTATAATCAAATATAAGGTATTTGATAAATTAAAATTAATAAGAAGGTTTAAGAGATATAAAGTAAGTTAATCAAGTTGAACTTGATAATAAATTATAAAAAATTTTATAATCAAATATAAGGTATTTGATAAATTAAAATTAATTATAATTTAATTAAATAAATAAAGGTTCAAATCTTATTATAAATAGGTGTAAGCTATAAAAGATTTACCATTCTTGGCATACCCCTCTTTACATCTTTTGTAAATTTCTCTCCTCTTGTTTATATAGATACTATTACAAGATAAATAGCTATACGACTAAAGTAATTTTTAATAATCTATTTTAGAAATTTATTGATATTAATAGAATAAGTATAGAGAGAGATGCTCCCTCTTCTCTCTAGTTTTCATCTTTTTGAAACTTTCCCTTTTGATGTTTCTTGGGTTGGTATTTTGTTGATCTTAAACTTCCTCTCTCTTAAGTGTTCCCTTTATATCCCTTTTTTGTGCTCGTTACAATGAAGCAACTTGTTGGAGCTCTACCAAAGGAAGACTCTTATTTTTCCTTACATCTTTGTCTCAATTTTTAGCCTCCTAACTCAGTCATCTCAGTCCAACTCTTTTGCTCTTTTCTTATACTCATTATTCTCTATGTTCTATGCCAGTTTTCCTACCTTTCCTTATATAGCAATAATTTTTTAAATTTTGTTGTTATCACCTTTGGTATAAATATGTCAAACTCTTAGTTTAATTCCAACCAAACTCTAATCACTACTTCTGACTTTCTCCCTCTAATTTTTTCCATTCCCCTTGCCCTAGAACTCATTGATCCTTTCATCCCCACAAACTGTAACTCGAACCCTTCCTCTATCAGCCCTTCCAGATCACTTGAGGCTCCTAGTTCTCTTTTGGCCCTCCTATAACTTCCCAACAATATCATTTAGAAGCAAGTACTAGGCTACTCCTCCCCATCCTTGAACTTGCATTTATGTTCACACTTTATCTCAGAGAACATCCCTCTAGTTACAATCCCTTCTAAGGTTCTTAGAAAAGGATTTTCAAAATGGAACACCACTTTTATTGGTTTCTTCTTACAAAAATGCCCTACATTTCTAATTTTGAACTCTTAGACCAGCTCTAACTAGAAAAAAAATTGGTCTAAAGGAAGTTCTTGTTAATGATGTCAATATCTTCTTCTTCAAATTTGTCTTATAAGCTAATGCTCAATATGTTGTATCTAATAGTCTAAGACATATGAATGGAAAATCATTCTTCATCGATCAATGGAAACTATGTTTCTCTCTTGAAAATTTACATCAAAAGTAGGTTTTAGTTTGGGTTAATCTTCTTAACGTCCCACTATAGTCATAAAAAGGCTCGACTAGTTGGCTATCTATATAAGAAAACCAATTTACATAGATGAAGCCACTACCAATATAAAGGTTCAATTAGCTAGGATAATTGTGATAGTAGACATTCAAAAAATATTGATTGTTCTGATTCCTATCTTATGGTTGGAGAAAATGATATGACGGTTCAAGATAAGGTTAAAGTGACATATCAATGGAAACATGGTTTATCTTAATAAGGAAAAGAATGTTCCAATAGGTAAAATCTTTGCTAAAGGGGATTACTATAAGTTGATTAATATATGAACACCTTTTGTTATTTTTGAACCTAATGCTGACGATAATTCTCCAGCTCCTAACGTTACTATTTTTAATGTTCAACCTCAAGATTCTAAGAAAGTTGAGCAACATACTCCTAGTCCGAAGGTCTCTATAACACCTTAAGGAGCATCAGAAAACAATCCTCTTAAAGTCTCTAACTTTGATCAGACTAAAAATGCACAAGACATTGGTATTAACCTTACTACTCTTGACATCCCACTTTCTCCAAATATTATAAGGTCCCACTCTATAGTGCAACGATGCTCTTTAACTCCTATCTAGGATCTCTTACAATATCAAAGCAAATTCCATTAATTTCTAAGGTTGATATTTAAGTGATCATAAGACCTGATAAAGATCTCAAAGTGGCATTAAGGAGAAAACCCAAAAGGAAGAGCAAGGGCATCAATTCTAGTTCTGAAACCCTTCTGATTTCTATTCTTGCATAAAATGTCAGGGGGTTGAATTGCCCTAAAACCAAAAAATGCTAATAGATTATTTTAATGACACTAATCTATTTCTAGTTTGTTTACTTGAAACAAAGTTGAAGAAGAACAATTTCATATAGATGAGTTTCTCTCAAAGGAATTGAAAAATAAAGCCAACCGTAGTCCCCAATTTAATAGAAGAGTAATTGTTGTTTTTTATCATAATGAAGTGGATATCCTTCACTCTTCATCCACTGACTAGATGATCATTTTATCAATCTTCTTACTGAATGAAAGAATCAACTTCTAAATCACTTTTGTTTATGCTCATGACCTGAAGTTTTAAAGAGCTCCTTTATGGTATAGAATTTCAAAAATTGAACATAGTTCCAACATCTATTGGGTAATTTTTGGAAATTTCAATAGCATTATATTCAATATAAAAGTTGAAGGGAATGTTTAAGTCAAGAATTTCACAACAAATGTGAGGGGTGTGTAAGCCAATTGTAAGTCATATATCTTAAGATTAAAGGCTAATATTATACCTAGACAAATAAAAAACAAGTTTGATGGTTTCTTAGGAAGAAACTAGATCGAGCGTTACTGAACAACATTTGACTCTTCACCTCTGAAGAAAGCTTAGTTCATTAAAGTTCTCTCCCCCCACTTTTGCTCAAGAATCTAACTGTAAAGAAATAAGGGTTTTTAATTGGCTTTAAGGAATGGATTAAGTCATTATTTCTTGGGTTTTAATTCTTATATTTGTTGTAGGAAACTAGAATTGGTTAAAGAGAAAATAAAGAGGTTACATCATAAGAAGTTTAGAAATACTTAATTATCATACAGGGGTTGATACAAAAGATTCTCTGATTAAGCGTCAAATCTCTTTATCAGGATGCCTCCAATCCTACTGAGTTGGAAGCTATGAAAGTTATTGTCTCTAATTTCACAAAAGAGCTTTGGATATTAACTTATCAATCCTCAAACAAATATATAGAGTATAATAGCTCTCTAAAGGAGATAGAAATACAACCCTTTTTTACGGCTGAGCCCTCTCCAAGAAAAATGCTGCAAATTTTCATCTCTTCATAACTCTTTTGGTTCTTTAGCATAAACCGAAGAGAAATTATTGGTGCAACTTTTGAATAATTCTCCAACAATTTGGGAACAACCTCTATAAGCTCCTCTTTCCCACAATTGATGAAGTCAATCGTCTTTGGAGGATTATCAACTTCTAAATTTGAAAGTTTATTTTTTCAACACACGATGCTAATGTTGAGAGGGTCCTATCAAAGTTCAGCCCAAAAAAACTTCTAGACTAGACGGCTAATGCTTTCTTCTTCTTTTTTTAAAAGGTCCTAGAGGTTTTCAAAATACCAAATATTTTGTTGTAACATAAGATTATTGCCAAGTTCATAGCTTCAAGGCTCAAAGTTGTCCTCAGTTCTATCATTTACCCATTTGAAGATACTTTCATAAAAGGGAGACAAATTGCTGATAATATTTTGCTAACTCAAGAAATCTATAAGAATTATGACCAAAAAAATCCATTCAAGAGTTATACCATTAAGGTGGACTTCCATAAGGTCTTTGACTCTATTAATTGGCAGCTCATAACTCACACAATAAAAGCTTTTGTTTTCCAAATCAATTCATCAAGTGGATTAACCAATGCATCATCTTTATTTCCTATGACATCTTGATTAATGGTGAACTAATCATCATAGTTTCTTCTTCTAATCTTTGAATGCCTTCAATATCACTAGTTTCTTCTTCTAGAAGCATACCTTCCTCGGATCGAATTTTGCAATGTCAAAAACAATTTGTAATAATTGTGGCCTTCACATCAATATTCCAAGCAGCATTAATAAAATAGATAGTATCTAGCACATTAATTTTTTTAGGATTTATTGCTCTCATCTCATAGCCTTTCAAGATGCTAGAATAAAAACGACGTCGATAATAAATCTTAAGTGATCGAATAATTCCAGCATTACATAGTTGAATTTTTGATGTTGCATTTGGAGGCAAAAAGAACAATTCAACATTTCTCAAGCCTTCAATAACCTTGGGATGGGATGGGCAATTGTCTACTATAAGCAGCACTTTTCTACC